>PITA01017754.1:0-42411 GCA_004023965.1 Spilogale gracilis | reverse complement strand
CCCCTCAAAAAGTGCTAGTGTCTAGAACACAATAAGAACTCCAATAAATCAACAAATAAGAGACAACCTCATAAAAACTAGACAAAGCGGCGGGGGGGGGGGGGGGGGGGGTGGGGCGGTGCCTGGGTGGCTCAATTGGTTAACCGCCAACTGTTGATCTCAGTTCAGGTCTTGATCTCAGGATTGAGAGTTCAAGTCCTGCATTGGGCTTCACTCTGGGCATGGAGCCTCCTTAAAAGACAAATAAAACAAAAAATAAAACAAATAAACATAGCTATTTATAAAAAATAAGTAGCTAACTAGAAAAAATACTCCAGGCACTTTACAGAAGAAGAGATCCAAATGGTCAATAAGCCTATTTTAAAATTCTCAACCTCATTAGTAATAAAAAATTAAAACTTCCATGAGCTACAACTCCATATTTCCAGAATAGCTAAAATAAAAACACTCAGCATTCCAAGGATTACCAAGGATGTGGCACAATTCTCATCCAGTGCTCACAAGAGCCCCGATTCCTACAGCCACTTTGGAAAGTCAGGGGCATCTTCTAACAAAGTTGAATGTGCTCACACCCCATAAGCCAGCTAACCCAATTCTAGGCACATACGATGCAGACACTCCAGTCCAATGCACCAGAGGCACGAGATAATTTACATTATTCTTGACAGCTATTAATAGGAGACCATCCAGTGTCCATCAACAGGGAAAGGGGTGAATTGTGGTATATTCGTGCAAGAGAGCACCTCAGAGCATTGGAAACAAATGAGCCACAGCGTGTACTGTAGTGCGAATTAACATTACCAACAGAACATCGAGTGGAAGAAGCAAGATAGTAAATAATTTAGTATGATTCCAATTATATAAAGTTCAAGAACAGACAACACTAAATAATGCATGTTTACAGGCAAAAACTATAAAGACGGGCAAGGAAATCGTTATCACAGTTTAGAAGAATGGTTACTTCTGGGGCAGTTTTTAGGGGCATTTATGAGAGGCTGGCAATATTCTAATTTTGAATCATTTCCATTTTTTCTTTAAATTCCACATATATGTGTTCTTTTGTCTGTTTCAGCACTATGTACTAAAAAATTTCTTTTTTTCTTTTTTTTTTAAATATTTTATTTATTCATTTGAAAGAGAGAGATCACAAATAAGCAGAGAGAGAAAGAGGGGGAAGAAAGAGGCTCCCCGCAAAGCAGAGAGCTCAATGCAGGGCTCGATCCCAGGACCCAGAGACTACGACCTGCGCCAAAGGCAGATGCATCACTGACTGAGCTACCCAGATGCCACATGAAAGATTTTTAAAATACCCAGAAATTGGCTGTCCAATCAGAAAAACACATAAACAAAAAGAACAAAAGTAGGGCATCTGGCTGGCTCAGTGGAAGGAGAATATTACTGTTGATCTCGGGGTTGGGAGTTCACGGCCTACATTGGGTGTAGACATCACTTAAAAAAATAAAAAAAAATAAACAAGACTAAGAGAGAGACACAGAGCAAGGAGCAGCTAAGGCCTGGAGAAAACCAATTCACGTTCTACTGGTTAGAAATCAAACAAGACACCATATCCATCCAGTTAGCTTAAAGTAATAACAAAGGCAGAGCGGTGGTTCTCAGCCTTTTGAGAGCGCCAAGCCCTGAAGAAAATGATAAAAGTCAAGAACACTTTCTCCTGAAAAATCACATTTATAGGAAATTCGTGTGCAATTTTGAGGAATTCCCAGACCCATTAAAACTCGACCATCAGCAGGAGGGTTCTAGAGCCCAGCCTCAGAACCTCATTTGTGGGGTGTCAGGACCTCATTCCCGGGACAAGCTCCTGGGGACACAGCGGTCATATTTTTTCCCTCTTAGGTGGTTACACAGGAGCTTCCTAGGCTGCATCCCCCCGTCACCCAAGACCCATGCTCAGAAAGAAACCAGAAGTAGAATAGGTGAGACCAGAGACCATCTCAGAAACCTTCCCCAAAGTGGCAAACTGAGAGCAGTTCACACACCATCTTAGGGGAATTCATCAGTAAAAGAAATTCTGCTTGTGAGTCTGGGAAGAAGAACTGAAAAACCCCAGTCAGAACCCGGGATAGTTGCCAAGCCATCTGGTTGCTCCTGGGTGAACTCCGAGGGGTTTTCGGTGCTGCTGCTTGGGAAGGGCACCCATTGGGTGACTCTGGGGTACACAGCCTGCTGCAGGTAACCAGGAGGGAGCCCTAAGCTCAGGGTGGAGCAGATCCTAGATCCCGCTGTGACAATGCCCAAAGTAACACAGACGTTTTTAGAGATGCTGTCCTAAGGATAACAGCAACAGTGGCATGCAAATGGCAGAGTAAAAGATAAAAGGTATAGAACCTGCAACGTACAGCCTTGTGATTTAAAGTAAAATATCACACAGCGATTTTTGACAGCCGCTAATTTGCACTTGGTGGTAGGCTATGGGCTTATTAGTTGTAGATATTGAGTTCATTATCACAAACTCATTGGAACAGGAGCCTTGGAGCTTCATGAGATCTTAAGAATTTCTGTTCAAGGGTGACTGGGTGGCTTAATCAGTTAAGCGGTGGACTTTTAGTTTTGGCTAAGTTTATGATCCAGGGTTGTGAGATCAATTTCCTGAGTCAGGTTCCGTGCTCAGCGGGAAGTCAGCTTGAGATTCTCTCTCTCTCTCTCTCTCTCTCTCTCTCTCTCTCTCTCTCTCTCTGTGTGTGTGTGTGTGTCTCCCGTGCCCCTTTCCCACTCACATTCTCTCTCTCTCTCAAAAGAAGAGAAGAAAAAGAGTAAGAAGAACGAGGAGTAGAAGGAGAAGAAGAATTTCTGTTCAAAAATAGATTTCTACTTTCTGCTCAGTTTTTCTGTAACCCTAAAACCGCTCTAAAAATTAAAATCTACTGGGGCACCTGGGTGGCTCAGTCATTAAGCAGCTGCCTTCAGCTCGGGTCATGATCCAGGGTCCTGTGATTGAGCCCTGCATTGGGGTCCCTACTCAGGGGAAAGCCTGCTTCTCCCTCTCTCACTCCCCCTGCTTGTGTTCCCTCTCTTGTTGTGTCTCTCTGTGTCAAATAAATTAATAAAATATTTTTAAAAAATAAATAAAAAATAAAGTAAAATCTATTAATTTAAGAAATGTATACTCTTGGGTTCCTGGGTGGTTCAGTGAGTTAAGCCTCTGCCTTTGGCTCAGGTCATGATCTCAGGGTCCTGGGATCGAGGCCGCATCGGGCTCTCCGCTCAGCGGGGAGCTTGCTTCCTCCTCTCTCTCTGCCTGCCTCTCTGCCTACTTGTGATCTCTCTCTCTGTCAAATAAATAAAATCTTAAAAAAAAAGAAATGTATACTCTGGATATGAAGGGTATTCTTTAAAAAAGAAAAAAAAACCTGGAATCAGCATGGTCTTCGTTAAACAGTTACAATTTATAAGTGATAGCATTTCTGATCTTAATTCTTAGAAACAAAACCATATCTGTCTTCAGAAAGAAGGTAAGGACACCTAACTCATGAAGTATGTGCTTCTTAAAATGAAGAGGAATTACTGGTCCTGGTTTGAGAAATCAGGAGAGGAAGTTCAGCTGAGTGAGCAGGAAAAAATAAGAAAAAGAAAAAAGATTCTGTAAGAGATGTGCTTTCTGAGGACACCCAAAATCGACTGAAATGTATAACAATGAGGGGACCTGGTGAAGTTTCATTGCTGGGTGAGCAGCGATGGTCTAAAAATATTCCCGCTTATACATAATTAACATGCTCTAAATGAAAGCAGTTTGGAGTTTTGACTAGGAGATTCCCGCTGAGCACGGAACCTGACTCAGGGAATTGATCTCACAACCCTGATTACTCTGGGGTGGGTTATGGGCATACATGCTGTTGTATTTTTTTTTTCGATTATTTTTTTTTCTTAAGTAAACTCTACACCCAACATGGGGCTTGAACTCATGACCCTGAGACCAAGTGTCGCACACTCCAGCTATACCCGTTGAGCTGGCCAGGTGCCCCCACCGGCTGCTATATATATTTTTTTAAGATTTTGTTTATTTACTTGACAGAGAGAGAGATCACAAGTAGGCAGAGAGGCAGGCAGCGAGAGAGGAGGGAGCAGGCTCCCTGATGAGCAGAGAGCCTGATGCTGGCCTTGATCCTAGGACCCTGGGATTATGACCTGAGCCGAAGGCAGAGGCTTTAACCCACTGAGCCACCCAGATGCCCCCGGCTGCTGTATTTTGACAGAACTTCAAGTCAACAGCTCTCGAAAGAGAACCATCCAGTGACCCCAATTTCAGATACATTTTTCCATTTAGATGCCTGTTTGATATCTTGAGGCCTCAGACATTTTTAGAAATGACAGTCCTCCTAGATATTTCCAGGAACACCGCTGCCGCGCTCAGAATGGTGCTGCACCTCTCCTCCATGTTACCCATGACTACAAATCCAGGGCTAGCTACTTCAAAGTGTCTCCAGCAATGTGGAAGATAATCGTGATCCAGAATGTCCGCAAACAGAGAGGGAAATGCTTGAAAGCAAAAGCCTGAGCCACCCAGTTAATAAACATGCAATCTGTGTTCTCACTCGGGTAGCGTTAGGCACACTGAGAAGGTCTGAGCTGTGCCCTCCTGGACCAGGTGGCTCAGATTTTCTGGATTCATTCGCCGAGCAACTTACACGAAGTCTCTTTCAAGTAGCAGAGGTGACTCCAGTGAGACATTTACTCAGGATGAAAGCTGGGAGAAAGTAAAGATAATGGAAAAATCCATCAGGAGATCTCGGCCAGGATCCACAGCAGCCCCTGCCGAGACCTCCCAGCCTGTGGACCGTATGGCCCAGATCACCTTCTTCCATTCTGTCCACCGAGGAGGAGAAGACTCTCAGGACCGAGATGCTTCTTCAACACTTGTTCTTTTCTCGGTTTGCGTGGGAGAGACAACCAGGACTGACTCCGGCTGGACCTCTTCCTCTATGTTCATAAACTGTAACCACACCACACGCACTACAAAGAGGTCATCGTAAATAATTCACAGTACAATGTGAACTTGTTTCATTTGCTTATTCAGATGCGTCCTTTCGGCCACCATTATTAAGCACCTTACTCTTCTTACGTACAGCATCCTGGGAGTCTAGCAAATACATTCTTGAGAGAGCGGTAATTAGACCATGACTAAGTACAGGCTTAGGCAGGTAGAAGCAGGTTGAAGTCAAAACTTCAACTTGCTGCTATGACTCACTGATGGTCATTGACACAGTTAAGCGTCCAGGAAGATGTCTTCTTTTGATTCTTCCGGACATTTTGCACCAGACTGCATTGGGTTACATGGAAAGCAGGTTTTGCTGTGTTCTGACTTGTAATGCATATTTTCTGTGCGAGGCTCTGCTGTGAAAACCGCTTGCCGACTATCCCAATCCAGTACTAGCTGATTAACCCCGTATTTTCTTTTTCTCTTCCCATTTCCAATGGTTCGTTTTCTCTCCAACGGTTCCTGTCTTCCTTGATGCAGTTTTTTTTTATTCTTAATTTTTTTAATTTAAATTAAATTAGCCAACATATAGTACATCATTACTTTAGCCTTGAGTTCCATTTAATCTTTCCACTGCTATTTCTTGTGACTTTTTACTCATTTTGTCTGATTTCTAACCCATGCCTCAGTTTCTTTAATATCCCTTTGAATCCTTCAGTCTTTCAGCTAATACATTTTCCAAAATCCCTAAGATGATTTGATTAAGAAAACTGCGAAACATGCCTCCGGTTCTTATAAACAATCACACAAGCCACCTGTGAAATGTAAATATAGCCATATGAACCAGCAAGATGTCCCCCATTACCAGAGACCTGCTCATTTGTGAGCCCACATGACTATGTGAAGATCACCCTCAACAACAGAGGTGTTTCTCCTCTTGACGATTACAGTGCCAGATTTTTCAAATTATTCAATTATTTATGAAGTATATCAGATAAACAAAAAAGTATAAGCAATCTTCTACAAATCTCACAAGAGAAATCTCTTGTTACTCTCATATTTTATCTTATACGGAATGACTCTTTATTTATTTATTTATTGGTGGAAAAGTATTTATTTATTTTTTATTGTTACTTAAATTTTTTTCCAGTGTTCCAAGATTCATTCCCCATTCCCCACACCCAGTGCTCCACGCAATAGGTGCCCTCAGTACCCACCACCAGGCTCTCTCATCCCCCCACCCCGCTCCCTCCAAGTCCCTCAGTTTGTTTCTGTGTCCAAAGTCTCTGTTGTTTTGTTTCCCTCCCTAGATTACCCTACTTCCCATTTACTTTCCTTCTCCTACTGTCCTCTAGGTTACCCCTCATGCACGACAAGTAAGTGAAACCATGTGATACTTGACTTTCTCTACTTGGCTTATTTCACTCAGCATAATCTCTTCCAGCCCAGTCCATGTTGCTACAAAAGTTGGATATTCATCCTTTCTGATGGAGGCATAGTATTCCATTGTATATATGTACCACATCTTCTTTATCCATTCATCTGTTGATCGGCACCTTGGCTCTTTCCACAGTTTGGCGATTGTGGCCATTGCTGCGATGAACATTGGGGTACATATGACCCTTCTTTTCACTACATCTGTATCTTTGGGGTAAATGCCCAGTAGTGCAATTGCAGGGTCATAGGGTAGCTCTACTTTTAATTTTTTAAGGAATTTCCACACTGTTTTCCAAAGCGGCTGCACCAGCTTACATTCCCACCAACAGTGTAAGAGGGTTCCCCTTTCTCTGCAGCCTCTCCAACACTTGTTGTTTTCTGTCTTGTTAATTTTGGCCATTCTGACTGGTGTAAGGTGGTATCTCAGTGTGGTTTTGATTTGAATTTCCCTGATAGCTAGTGACGCTGAACACTTTTTCATGTTTCTGTTAGCCGTTTGTATATCTTTTATGGAGAAGTGCCTCTTCATGTCTCTTGCCCATTTTTTGATGTGTTCATCTTCTTTTTGGATGTTGAGTTTGAGTAGTTCTTTATAGATCTTGGATACCAGCCCTCTGTCTGTAGTGTCATTTGCAAATATCCTCTCCCATTCTGTGGGTTGCCTCTTTGTTTTGTTGACTGTTTCCTTTGCTGTACAGAAGCTTTTTATTTTGATGAAGTCCCAGAAGTTCATTTTTGCTTTTGTCTCCTTTGCCTTTGGAGACGTGTCTTGAAAGAAGTTGCTGTGGCCGATGTCAAAGAGGTTAGTGCCTATGTTCTCTTCCAGGATTTTGATGGATTCCTGCCTCACGTTGAGGTCTTTCATCCATTTCGAGTTTGCCTTTGTGTGTGGTATAAGAGAATGGTCTAGTTTCATTCCTCTATACGTAGCTGTCCGATTTATTTTTTTAATTTAAAAGATTTGTAGGAGCTAGGCAGAGAAAGACAAATACTGCTTGGCTTCACTTACATATGAAAGCTAAAAAAATTTTTTTTCAAGTGGAACACAGAAACAGTGGAGAGACTGGTGGTTAGGGGCTGGGGGTTGGGACAAATGAGGACAGGTTGGAAAGGCACACAGGTTCGGTTATGAAAGAATAAGATGAATCAGGTCTGAAGAGTGAATGTATAACATGGTGACTGGAGTTGGCAATATGGCCCTTGTGCAACTGAAATTTGCTAAGAGAATAGAACTGAAGTGTCCACACCAAAACAAACCAATAAATAAAGGTAAGTATAGGAGCTGATGGATGTGTTCATTAACTCTATTGTAGGAATCCTTTCTCACTGTACGCGTGTGTCAAATCATCACAGTGTATACTTTAGGTCCATCGCGATTTTATTGGTCGACCATACCTCAGTAAAGCTGGAGAAAAGGACTCAGGGACCAAAGTGATTTTACGGGGGTTATCCGCTTCCATATTCTCTGGTGGATCTTACTGTGCGCGGAATGATGACTATTCCCTCACTTTTTTCGTAAATGTGGCATGCTGGCAATTTTTTCTTCAGGCTAGAACAATCCATGTCCATCACTGTGGAAAATGCAGGTAATTTGGGTGGGGGGTGCCTGGGTGGTTCAGTTGGGTTAAGTGTCCAACTCTTAGTTTTGGCTCGGGTCATGATCTCAGAGTGGTGAGATCAAGCCCATCATCCAGCTCTGCGCTCAGCACGGAGTCTGCTTGTCCCTCTCCCTCTACTCCTCCCCCCTCCCCCCCTCCTCTTACCTGCGCTCACAAGTGCTCTCTCTCTCTCGCAAATAAATAAATAAAATCTTGAAGAAAAAAGAAAATGTAGGTAATTTGGATAAACAAAACAAAAAATATGAAAAATAATATAAGATCATCTAAAATTCTACCAAGAGATGTTACCTTCGTGTGCATTCCCTTCTTGTATAAGCAGGGAGGGCTGCAGTGCTCACCCCTCCGTGTGAAGGAATCTCCCCTCTTAGAGCCCCTACCACCAACGCTGCCTTAGCTGATACCGTGTAACCCCGCTCCCCATGGCGTTTGGATTAGCCCAGGGATGAGCACCCTATCTATATTACTCAGGGTTTGGTCAGGAAAACAAAACCACCCTGAGCTCTGCAAGCCAAATAAAGAAAGTCCGCTCCACAGGAAATGGAAAAGCTGAGAGGCCAACCACAGGACCGTGAGGCAAGGGAGCAAGGGAGAGGTTAGCAACAGCCGGAAGACATCTCCTATTTCTGTTTTCCACATCCTTCTCCCTTTTATTGAGTAACAATCCCTGGTTTTTAAATGGTTTGTGGTGAAATGCATCATGCAAGTAGAAGAGGGAATAAAATCATTTGTGCAACTTAAATATATTAATAGGGTAAACAATCATCTGGCCAGTTTGAGGTATAAAATACGGCCAGTCCTCCCAGAAACTCTGTCTACCCCTCCTCGATTGTAGTCTCTGCTCAAACCGCAGCAGTGACCACGTGATGACTTTTGTGTTGATTGTTTCCATTTTCCCTTTAAGCTTTCCACCTACATATGCATCCTCCCTAAATATTTACTAAGTTTTGAAAATCTGAGCAGCAAGCAGTGATCAAGAACTATAAAGAAAGGCTGTTGAAGGGAAGTTCCTGGACAAACTAAGCTGAATGTTCTCTGGGCCACGGGTGCCTTCAGCTTCTCTGAGCATTTATAAGAGCCTCTGATGGGAAAATCACTGAGTATGGGGTTGAGTAGAACGAAGCATCAAGCTCAGCAGAGTTGAGACATGTAGCTGCACCGTGGCGTGGACCAGGTTTTAGGTGTCTGGCCAGGGGCAAGGCAGGGGGTGTGTGGGGGGTGGAAGGGAGACCGTTCTGTATTTTCAATTCACCAGGACTTCTCCTCCAACATTTCTAGATGACATACAGAGCACATCAGGCAGTGGGACATGCAGAAATGAGCCGGAACTTCATCAACATGTGGTCAAAATAAGATTAAGTATAGACAAAAACTTGGGTTGGACTCTGGGCATTCTCGCCATGTCTCTCTGCAGTCACAGTGCTTTGATATGAACTATTACCTTCTGCCTCTAGTGCATGGCTGCCCCCCTGGGCTCTCCCACCACTCTCACTCTAAGGATCTCCTCCACCTCTCCCCTGGTTTGGATTCCTCTCTGAGGTGTCCCATGCCTTCTTGTTGAAGAACAGGCTTCAGTAGTTTTGCTCTGAATGCATGGCAGGGAAACACTTTGAAACCTTGCATATCTGAAAATGTCTCTATTTACCTTCATATTTGATCGATAATTCAGCTGGCTGGAGAATCTAGGGTGGAAATCACTCTTCAGGATTTTGAAGGCATTGCTCAGTTGTCCTCTTGCTCCCAGTGTTGTCTGCTGGAGCACGCAGAGACAAATCTGATTGTCTATCCTCTGAATACGATCTTTATGTTTCTCTCCCTCTTTCAGATTTTAAGGTCTCTTTTCCCCAGTGTTCTGAAATTTCATGATGATGGATCTTAGTAGGTCTCTTTTCATCCTTTTTTCCTGGGCATTTGAAGGACACTTTCCATCTGGAAACTCAAGTCCTTCAGTCCTGGTAAGTGTTTCTGTATTGTTCTACTGATGACAGCCTCCCCGCCTCTCTTTCTAGAACTCTGTTATTCAGATAGTGAACCTCCCAGGCTTATCTTTTCTCTATTTTCCATCTCTTTGTCTTCTTCAGGATTTCCTCAAATTGACTCTTATAGTACATTTTTCCGGTCTACTCTCCTGCTTTAACTTTTAAGGGCTCTTTTTCTCTTAAACTTAGGATTGCATCATCCTCTTCTTATAATATGAGTGCAATATATTCTTATGCCTTTATGAATATCTTAGTGATAGATTTATAGAGTTTTCAAATCCCCATATTCTGTTAGGATTGTTTTGTTTTAGTTTGCCTTTGTTTTGGGCTGTCTTTGATGTCCGAAGGAGCCCTTGATTCTTTGGGGAACTGCCTCCTCCCACATTCTCAACCTATATGAATGGGTTCAACATTTGCTAATTCTTTCGTTGTGTATAATGTGTTTAACCTGGCCAAGCCTTGGTTTCCTCATCTGTAAAATGAGGACAGAATCTATTTCCATAGGGTTGTCAAGAGGAATAAGTGAAATAATACTTAGGACATGGACTCTGTGTCTTTTTTAGGTGTGAGGAGACTGAACTCCTCAAGGTCACACATTTAATCATAGAACTCAAATTCAGAGTCCTAATCTGACATGTAATTAGTACTCAATAAATTTTAGCTTTTGTCATTATTTCATATTTCAGATGGGACCCACACCATCTCTCAGCTAACGAGAGGACTCCATGACGCAGGCCTGGTCAAAGAGATTCAGCACTGGGATTTTGGCTGGAATGATTTGGAAGGAAAGACTCCTTTTCTGTAATATAATCCCAGAGCTGCTGGTAGGCCCTCTGTGATGGCTGATTTTATGTCAACTTGACTGGGCCACAGAATACCCAGAGAGCTGGTTAAATATAATTTCTGGGTGTGTCTGGGAGGGTGTTTTCAGACGAGATCAGCATTTTAATGGGAGGATTGAGCAAAGCAGATGGCCCTCCCCAGTGCGGATGGACCTCATCCAACCTGCTGAGGGCCTGAGTAGAACAAAAAGGTGGAGAAAGGCTGAATTCGCTCTCTGCCTGACTACTTAAGCTGGAACATTCATCTTCTCCTGACCTCAGCACTCCTGCTTCACAGGTCTTCAGAACGAGCCCAGAATCTACACCATCAGCTCTCTGGCTCGGAGGCCTTAGAGCTACACACCTGGGCTTTCCTGCCTCTGTTTCCCCGGAGAACTCTAATACACCCTGTCTAACAACACTTGTAGAAAGTGTCCCTGAAAGTAAATACAACACAAAATAGGGCTGAACTAAGAGATGGAAGCACGTTATTAAAGATGATCCCTGAGCACCTGTGTCCAGCCTGCCTGAAGGCATTAGACTCCTGGACTTTCCAGGATTAAGGCATTAGACTCCCAGACTTTCCAGGATTATGAATCAATATATTCTTTTTCTTTCTCTTAAACCAACTTTAGTTGAGTTCTTGCAATAGAAAGAATCCCTTACAGTACAAAAACTGGAGAACATACTGTTTCGAACCCATGATTTCACTTTGCATATCATTATCATATTTTATGATGTTATTTTTCAACATAATTTATGTCCAATATTACAATCTCTCTTATCAAGCCCATATTAGTGGGCAGACAAAATGTTTTTAATTTTTCAATACTAAAAATAACAATGAATGAATGTCCTTATACCAAATATGTACATATATCACAATTATTTCCTGTAAAGAAATTCCTAGAAGTGGAACCTCTGGTTCAAAAGATATGAAGACTTCTGCCACATATAGTGAAAGTGACCCCCTTGAAAGGTGATGCCAATTTACTCTCACACCAGAAATATAGAATATCTATTTTCTCTACCATTGACTGCAATGGCTAGTATCTTTCTTTTCTAAAAAAATATTTTATTTATTTATTTATTTATTTGACACAGAGAGCATGAGCAGGGGGAGTAGCAGATTGAGGGAGAGGGAGAAGCAGGCTTTCCACTGAGTGGGGAGCCTAATGCGAGGCTTAATCCCAAGACCCTGGGATCATGACCTGAGCCCAAGGCTGATGCTTAACCGACTGAGCCACCCAAGTGCCCCAGCTAGTATCTTCCTTAAAATCCCTGCAAAGTTCATCACACATGTGCGCGTGCACGCACACACACACATACACACACACATAGTAGTATCTCATTTTACTTGGCATTTCTCTACTGAGTTATCTACCATGCATAGATTTTTCACTATCCCAGAGACCTGGGATCGAGCCCCGCATTGGGCTCCCTGCTTGGCAGGAAGCCTGCTTCTTCCTCTCTCACTCCCCCTGCTTGTGTTCCCTCTCTCACTGTGTTTATCTCTGTCAAATAAATAAATAAAATCTTTAAAAAAAAAGATTTTCTTTTATTACTTATTTGTGAGGGAGATAAAGAGAGAGGGAGGAAGAAAGCATGAGCAGGGGGAGCAGCAGACAGAGGGAGAAGCAGGATCCCTGCTGAGCAAGGAGTCTGATGGAGGACTTGATCCTAGCACCCTGGGATCATGACCTGAGCCAAAAGCAGATGCTTAAGGCTTCCCTCATTTGTTAACATTTTTTTCAGGAATCCTGCATCTGACAAATACATAAAATTTTTTAAAGATTTTTTTAAAGATTTTATTTATTTATTTGACACAGGGAGAGATCACAAGCAGGCAGAAAGGCAGGCAGAGAGAAAGGAGGAAGCAGGCTCCCTGCTGAGGAGAGAGCCCAATCCAGGCCTCGATCCCAGGATCCTGAGATCATGATCTGAGCCGAAGGAAGAGGCTTTAACCCACTGAGCCATCCAGGCACCCCAAATAAATAAATTTAAAAAAAAATAATCCTGCATCTATATTCTGAAGTTGGTTCTTCTGGTAATCCTATTTTCTCAGGTTTACCAGGCATTATTCTTTTTTTTTTTAAGATTTTATTTATTTATTTGACAGAGAGAGAGATCACAAATAGGCAGAGAGGCAGGCAGAGAAAGAGGGGGAAGCAGGCTCCCCACCAAGCAGAGAGCCCGATGTGGGACTTGATCCCAGGACCCTGAGATTATGACCTGGCCAAAGGCAGAGGCTTAACCCTCTGAGCCACCCAGGCGTCCCACATTATTCTAACTTCATAAAATAAACTAATAAATGTAGAGGTTTGAGGATAGACAAATCTGAGTTTATGTCTGAATTCCAGGATTAGACGGTCAATTTAATCTTCCTAACACTGAAGAAGGAAACCCTGTAGGAAAGGGGACATTTAAACCCCACAGAACCTGAGAAAGCTCAGTCCTTGGAGAGGCAAGGCACCACAGAAACTGTGAGTAAGACACAAGGCCAAGATGAGGGGGTATTTCAAAGTGAGGTACTAAGGGATGAGACCTCCAAATACCTTCCTATCCCACATATACCTGCTAGCACCCCTTCCCACTGCAAGATGAGAGGTTTACTTTTTTTAAAAGATATTTATTTATTTATTCGACAGAGACACAGAGAGAGAGGGAACACAAGCAGGGGTAGTGGGAGGAGAACAGGCTTCCCACTAAGCAGGGAGCCCGATCTGGGGCTCGATCCCAGGACCCTGGGATCATGACTTGAGCCAAAGGCAGACGCTTAATGACTGAGCCACCCAGGTGCCCCAAGAGGTTCACCGTTTGAAGAAGTGAGATGCTCTGGGCTTGGGGAGACCAGATAGGATAGAGGGAGTGAGGTGAGGTATGGGACTTGAAGGAGTTCAGGACCAAGTATGCCCAAAACGTGTCACTTTGGCATGTGGACTATTTTGAGCTGAAGGCAATTGAGACCCTATGGGCCCAAGAGAAACTTTTGCCCCTCAGTTAACTACCTAGAAAAATCTAAATTGGAGGTCTTTCCAGAATAACAATTATCACTAGGGATAAATTTCATCTGAATGTCCCATCCAATAGCAGGGTAGATTACCAAGCTTCTGCTTTTCCTCTTATTACCCTATGAATTGCTTTCCTCTTCTTTGAACCCCAGGACCCTACCCCATTCCTTTGAGCTCAGGATGGCACATATACCTCATTTTACTGATCTGTGAACCTCTCATAAATGTGGGGTTCCCATACATAGGAAATTAGATTTTATTTTCTCCTGTTAATCTGTCTTACGTCAATTTAATTCTTAGAGCAACTGGAAGAATCTTTGAGGGTTATAGGAAAATTTTCCCTCCCCAAAAGCCTAAAAACAGGGAGATTAAATGACACTTAATGCTGAATAATGGCGAACCCAGTCCCTCCCCAACCCGCTCCTAGATTTACAACTAGCTCACACTACCAAAGCAGAAGACAGGGTACTTCTTGTCTGCAGAATTAAACTATTCCAGAGAACAGACCTCCCTGTTCTGATTAACCTTTGGAGGACTGTCCTTTCACCTCCCAGCTTCCCTCTGAGAGGCCCACACATCTTCAAATCCTGCTTATGTATTCAGAGCTTCCAGTCAGCTTTGTAATGCCTCATACTTGTATGATGAGAAATCCAAGGAACACAAAACGTTTGAAAGAACCAGTAAAATGAAAGAGAACAAAACAATGAAAACAATCAAATAAAAGATTTTTATTCATTTATTATAAAAGTTTTATTATATATTACATTGTATATAATTATATAACATAAAATTTTAAAAACTTTTTATAATTCATTCTTTTCATGTTCTATAATTTATATTATTATACTCTAATGAAATAAAAAGAAATAAAAAAGAGTACACTGAAATAATTGGAGGAGGAGGAGAATGCAGAAAAAAACTTTTAAAATATACTTCTTGGGGCACCTGGGTGGCTCAGTTGGTTAAGCGACTGCCTTCAGCCCAGGTCATGGTCCCGGAGACCCAGGTTCAAGCCCCACATCAGGCTCCCTACTCGGCGGGAAGCCTGCTTCTCCCTCTCTCACTCCCCCTGCTTGTGTTCCCTCTCTCGCTGTGTTTCTCTCTGTCAAATAAACAAAATCTTTAAAAATAAATAAATAAAATAAAATAAAATAAAATAAAATAAAATAAAATAAAATAAAATAAAATAAAATAAAATATACTTCTTGACCAAGGTGAACATTCGTGTCCCTCTTCTAATGTTTCTTTGACGGGAAGGAATCTTAGTCCCTGTGATGTTCCAGGTCTCAGGGAAAATGGAATGCCATATTTCACTGGTGATCATGGGAAGAATAAAATGGGAATGCCTGACTTAACCCCTCCACTTATTTTCTTCTTGGGGGCCAACATGTTTACAGAGACCACAAGTGCTCAATTACTACCCTCCAAGCTTTCAGTTGTATGGAGAGAGGGAGAGGGGCTCAGTGTGGTAGGGTGTTCTCATTACTCTGGGTTAACCCAAGTCAACCAAAACATAAAGCCTTCAATCAAACATTTTATTTTGCTCACAGATTCTGTGGGTCTGGAATTCAGGTGGGGACACAGCAGAAAAGGCTCGTCTCTGCTCCATGACCTTTGGGGTCTCGGGTGGGAAGGCTCCCCGGCTGGAAGACCCAACTACTAGAGGCTGGATTCACATGCATTTCCCTTCACTGTCATGTCCAGCCTTTGATGCTGGCTGTCTGCTGAGACCTTTGCTGGAGCTACTAACTGTAGCACCAGCACACGGCCTTCTCTCTACAGCCTGGGCTCAGGCATCTGATCCTGTAGCTCAGGGCTCCAAAAATGAGTGTTCAACAAACAAAGGAGGAAGCTGCAGCTTTTTTTCTGACCTGGGCTCAGAATTCAAACATCATTTCCATCCCACTCTATTGGTTACACATTGGGTTACAAACCCGCCCAGGATCAGGGCAAGGGGGAGACACAGACCCCACAATTCTGTGGATGGAGTGTCAAAGGATTTGTGGACATATTCTAAAAACACCCCAGGGCAGAATCTTAAAGACCCTAAGAACTGATGCAAGGGACTGAGAAACATAAGAAGAGTAGCACTGTAGAGCTAGGAGGCTTCTCCCAGCTGTACCTCCAGGCAACCGTGGGCTGCAACAGAAAGGAACTCAACCATCTCCCACAGCAACCATCTCAAAGGAGGGAGGGAAGGCAGGGACAGAGGCAGACTCTCCCAACACCCTTCCCCCATCCTTCTGATACTACCTTCTTGGCCCCAAAAGCTAGTTCCACAACCAACCCCAACCTCAGTTTCTTTTAGGACTTTGCCCAAACCAAGGAAGCCTTTCTTCAAGAGCCGGACCTCTCTCAGGACAAAAAGAGATAGATACAAGTCAACGGCTTCTCTCCATAATATTGTCTCCTTTATCATCAAGCCAAATTAGAACTAAGATTTTCAAACACTATCTACATGAGTTTTAACCCTCCCTTGTTGAGAAAAATCTCTTGTTTTTCAATCTTCAGGTATTTTGGGTGATCCACTTTCTTGGAAGAGTGCCACTGCGCTCAGGAGGAGCAAGCATGAAGATCCTTTCAAGGGACAGAAATGACGGACAGAGGTGATGGCCACCTGACTCAACGCGTGAACATTTATTCATAACTGTTCTTTCACTGGGGACTCCCAAGGGGTAGGTTGGAGGACGACTCCCTCTTATTCTTGAATAGCAACGATGAAGTGTAAGTAAGCACAGCTGCATAGGATTTATAGTCAAAGAAGAGAGTTCCAGTAGGAACTGTGCAAACAGCTCAGTTCCTCCGTTGCTACATCTGTTTTCTGCGAGGATGGCACCATCTGTCATCTCCACCTTTTCCTCCAGGAGAGAAAGCAATTTTATGACGAATGTCAGGCAGTCTTTGGGCTCATAAAAAGGAATTCAGACAGTGTTCTCTGAAAATCATATGGTGGAATTATTTTGAGTCTGGGTTACAGAAACCCACAGAAGCCAGCTTGCATTTGTAAGGGAAAGCTTACTGGAAGGGCCCTGGCATTTCTCGCAGAGCCCAAGGGCAGAGATATGTCAGGGCCTCCGAAACAGGCTCAGAGAAGGCTGGGACGGGGATGCAGAAAGTCCCCTTCATCTCATCAGTCTGAGCTGACATCTTTCAGCCTTCCTTCTGGATTCCTGGGAATGACTGGCCACCCTAGTCAGGTGCTTATCTCCAGAGCAATCAGCTGCACCCAGGAACAGGGTGTGAACCTGGCTCCTCTCTTGGTTCACCTGTGGATGAGGAGAGGTGAGATTCCCAGAAATCTGGGGAGGGGAACAACGCAAAAGATAAGCAATCGCTTTGGATGACTCAGAGCCCCCAAGCCTCACAGAAATAAAACTTAGAGAAGGAAAAAAAAAGTGGAGAATGGGCAGACTTCTTGATTTGGCCACACACTCTAGACACTCCCTTTGGGGTGGACAAGGCTGGATTATGTTCTAGGAGTAACGAGCACCCTGGCTATTTCTCTGTCTAGCGACCAGGTACAGCCAGTGAGGTGGTCTTCTCGTCACAAAACCATCCTTGCTGAGGTTCATCTTTCCCAGTGCCTTCCAATACCATCCTATGTGGGCAGTGGAGTCACTCATCTAGCAGGGTGTAAGCCTGGAGGCACTGGGGACCACCCTGGGAAAGCCTTCCCGAGAACGGACCCAACCATGAGAATCCTGAATGATTCAGATCCATTGGCTTTAGCGTGATAAGGGAACTGGATGCAGGTTGCAGCCAGGCAAAGGTGGATGAATTAGGATCCTGTAGCGGGAGCGTAGGCAGCTTCAGCCAGAGTAAGGGTGTAGAGAAGCTAAAGGACTCAGACTTTTAACAGATAAGATCAGCAGGGCTTGGCAAAGGGAGGAGGCAAGAGTGACTCCCAGATTCTGGCTTGCATGATTGAATGTATGATGGCCATGATCCGCAGGGACTGAGAACACTGGACTAGGACCATATTTGGGGAGGAAGATGATGAGTTGGGTTGGACATGTTGAGGCTGAGGTAGCTTCTTACTATCTGGAAGTTGATACACAGCCGGTGGTTGTGTGCGGGCATCCTTGGAGGAGAGGGTGGGCCGGAAGTGTAAGTGTGGCCTAACCCCCACCCCCACACAGTGCTCTAACCCAATAGGAACTTGTGTCACAGCCTCTTGACTGCCTGACTTCAACGACCTCCTCCATTGCATTGACACACCAACTGCAGGGAATGTTCTAAAAAAATAGCACTCCCCAGATTGAAACTTTCATTCATTTCATGCTAATATTTCCCAGCAAGGCACACATACCTGATGTTCCCCTGGCTACATCAGACTGGACACAACAGAGGGTCAGATAACAACCTGATGCTGGCATAAACAGGCATGATCCTAAAATCTCTATTTCAACTCTCCACCATCCACAAACCTGCTGTGTGAGAGCTCCCTTCTGTACATCTAGATTATATTACAACCTGTAGCTTTCTTTTAAATTTTTATTGAAATTGAAGATGCATATAAAAAAGTACACCTGGGGGTATGCTCAGCGAATTCTTAGAAACTGAATATACCTCCATTTAGCATCTAAGATCCTATAGGTTTCTGTGTCACTTTGGCTGTTAGGACAATGACCATTTTAGGTCTAATTTATGTCTAAATTTATGTCTAAATTTAATAGGTCTAATCTATGATCAAATGTCCACTTTTCATCCAATTCAAAGCTTATTCTCTTTCCCCCAACTGAAACTCAGCAAAATTCTTGTCCCACCATTGTGCTTCCTGAACAGCACAGAGCAGCCTTGTTTCTGAGGTCCCACCAATGCACAGCTGGGAATGAGAAGCTGGACTATTCTTTGGGAGAAGTGCCCCAAGTCCTTACAAATAGTTCTTTCAATACCACCTAACTGGGCTACACAGGATCACCAACTCCTCAAAGAAATGACTCTCAGAGGTGCCTGGGTGGCTCAGTCGGTTAGGCATCTTCCTTCAGCTCAGGTCATGAACCCGGCGTCCTGGGATCAAGCCCTGCATCAGGCTCACTGCTGAGTAGGGAGTCTCCTTCTCCCTCCCCCTGCTCTTGTGCTCTTGCTTGCTCTCTTTCTCTCTCCCTCTCAAATAAATAAATAAATCTTTTTTTAAAATGTCTGTACAGTCTCTTCCTGGTTGATCATTTCCTTCTGTTAAATGTGTATCAGAAGAGAGCTAAAAGTAATAAATGCAAAAGAAATGCCAGAATTAGAAAATTAGAAAATCACCATTCTGGAATCCCTAATGAAATAACAGCTCTAGGTGGCGGCCACAAACAGCTAGGAAAGTCATAAGGTGAGGGGCTGATGGGGTGCACACCGACAGAGGGATCAAGCTGGTTACAACTAAACCTGGTGATGAATCTCAGCATCACTGGAAGTGATTCAACCAAATACTACGTTTCTTCTGATATGATGCAACAGGAAACCCACAGCACTATCTTTAAATATTCTTATCAAAAGAGAGAAATGGAACATTGGACCCAAACCTAACCAAACTTCTAGATCTATTACCAGAAAATTACAGAAGCACACTAAACCACATTGTGAGAATGCGATCAGTTAAATCCAACTTGTGGGAAGTTCTATAGAACAAATGATTCAATTTTCCAACAAATAGAAAGGCATAAGTGGTGGGACTGAAAAGGGTCAGTGTCAGTTTTTGAGAGGGTTGAAGAAATTGTTCTGTAACCTGATTGTGGTAGGAGTTACATGAATCTATACATGTGTTAAAACAGAATTATATACCAAAAAGTCAATTTTACTGTATGATGATTTACTTTTTTAAGGATTATTTATTTATTTGAGAGAGACAGCAAGCAGGGGGAGGGAGAGGCACAAGTAGACTGTCCTGAGCACTGAGCTCAAAGAGGTACTCAAGCTCACAAGCCCAAGATCATGACCTGAGCTGAAACTAAGAGTTGGATGCTTAACCGACTAAGCTACTCAGGCTCCTCTACCATATGATAATTTAAAAACAAAAAAATTTTCAGTGGTGTGAAAAGTTACAAAAGGGACTATGAAGATATGCCTGGATGGCTCAGTCAATTGGGCATCTGCTTTCAGCTCAGGTCGCGGTCCTGGGGTCCTGGGATCGAGTCCTGCATTGGGCTCCTTGCTCAGTAGGAAGCCTGCTTCTCCTTCTGCCTGCTCTTTCTGCTTGTGCTCTCTCTCTGACAAATAAATAAATAAAATATTTTTTTAAAAAGGGACTATGGAGAACTATGCTGCTATGAATATTGGGGTGCAGGTGCCCCAGAGATTAATAAAACACAAGTCAAGCGAATACAGCATGCAGCACTATTTGAATCTGGATTGAAAGAAACCCACTTTTTAAAAATTCAAATTCAATTTAATTAACATAAAGTGTATTATTAGTTTCAGAGGTAGAATCTAGCGATTCATCAGTTGCATATAATACCTGGTGCTCATCACATCACATGTCCTCCTTAATGCCCATCATGCAGTTACCCCATCCCCCCCCGCCTCCCCTCCAGCAACCCTTGGTTTGTTTCCTAGTCAGGAGTCTCTCATGGTTTTTCTCCCTCTTTGATGACTTCCCATTCAGTTTTCCCTCCCTTCCTCTATGATCCTCTACACTGCTTCTTATGTTCCACATGTGAGTGAAACCATATGATAATTGTCTTTTCTCTGATTGACTGATTTCGTTCAGCATAACACCCTCCAGTTCCATCCAGGTCGATGTGATGGTAAGTATTCATCCTCTTTGATGGCTTTGATTCCATTGTATATATGAACCACATCTTTTTTATCCACTCATCTGTCAATGGACATCTTGGTCTTTCCACAGTTTGGCTATTGTGGGCATTGCTGCTATGAATATTGGGGTGCAGGTGCCCTTTCTTTTCAATATGTCTGTATCTTTGGAGTAAATACAGAGTAGTAGTGCAATTGCTGGGTCATAGGGTAGTTCTATTCTTAACTTTTTGAGGAACCTCCATACTGTTTTCCAGAGTGGCTGCACCAGCCTGCATTCCCACCAACAGCGCAAGTGTGTTCCCCTTTATCCACATCCCCATCAACACTTGTTGTTTCCTGTCTCATTAATTTTAGCCATTCTGATTGGTGAAGTGGTATCTCATTGTGGTTTTCATTTGTATTTCCCTGATGTCAAGTGCATTTTTCATGTGTCTGTTGACCATTTATATGTCTTCTTTGGAGAAATGTCTGTTCATATCTTCTGCCCATTTCTTGACTGGATTACTTTATTTTTGGGGTATTGAGTTTGCTAAGTTCTTTATAGATCTTAGACACTAGCTCTTTATCTGATATGTCATTTGCAAATATCTTTTCCCATTCCATAGGTTGTCTTTTAGTTTTGTTGATCATTTCTTTTGCTGTGCAGAAGCTTTTGATCTTGATAAAGTCCCAATAGTTCATTTCTGCCTTTGTTTCCCTTGCCTTTGGGGACATGTTTTGCAAGATGTTGCTGTATCAGAGGTTAAAGAGGTTGCTGCCTGTGTTCTCTAGGATTCTGATGGATTCCTGTCTCCTGTTTAGGTCTTTCATCCATTTTGAGTTTATTTTTGTGTATGGTGTAAGAAAATGGTCCATTTTCAATTGCACCAAAAACAGTAAGATACCTAGGAATAAACCTAACCAAAGAGGCAAAGGATTTGTACTCAGAAAATTATAGAATACTCATGAAAAAAATTGAGGAAGACATAAAGAAATGGAAAAATGTTCCATGCTCATGGATTGGAAGAACAAATTTTGTTAAAAAGTCTATTCTACTGAGAGCAATCTATAGATTCAATGCAATCCCTACACATTCAATGCAATCCCTATCAAAATACCACCAACAATTTCCTAGAGCTGGAACAAATAATCCTAAAATTTATATGGAATATGAAAAGACCCCATATAGACAGAGAAGTGTTGAAAAAGAAAACCAACGCTCGGGGCATCACGTTGCCCGACTTTAAGCTCTATTACAAAGCTGTGATCATCAGGGTGCCTGGGTGGCTCAGTTGGTTAAGCGACTGTTTTCGGCTCAGGTCATGATCCTGGAGACCCAGGATCGAGCCCCACATCGGTCTCCCTGTTCGGTGGGAAGCCTGCTTCTCCCTCTCTCAGTCCCTCTGCTTGTGTTCCCTCTCTGGCTGTGTTTCTCTCCGTCAAATGAATAAAATCTTAAAAAAAAAAAAAAAAGGAAAAGAAAAGAAAAACGTCATTGTCTTCACTGGTACCATCTCCTCCCAAAGTTCAGTGCTCAGGTTCAACTTAAGTTCTACCTTTTCTTTTATGGCTTTCACTATACATACGAGCTCATAGTAATGTGGCTCCTGCCTACCTTTCCAATGGCACCCTCCTACTGTCTTCCACCATGTAGTCTACACTCCAGCCCCTTAGACCACTTACTGTTGACCACGAGCACATGACACATCAGATTTCTCCATCTTTATACTCGGACTTCCCTCTGTCAAGGACACTTCTTTCTCCTCATACAGCTATGTCATTCTTCAAGAGTCAGTCCCAATATAAACTCCCCTCTAAAGACTCCCCCTGACTCTTCCATCTCTGTGCTTCGAGACCTCAGTTAGAACCCTTATGCATTTTATTTTTGTTGTCACTTTTGGGCTGCTTCCCCCAGTAGACAATGGGTCATAACAATAATACTACCATCACAAGCTAATCCAGTGCTTACTAGTCACTAGTCCAATCATTTCACATATACTGACCTTTAATCCTCAAGAAAAATCATAGCATAGCTACTATTATTTTCCGAGTTTCAACAAAGGAAGAAATGGAAGCACAAAGGAGATGAAATAACTTTCCTAAAGTCACACTTCTAGTAATAATGGTAGAGCAAATGCAGACAATCTGGATCCAGTGCACTTCAAGACTGCTCTTTATTACAGAGTTCTCCAAACTGCTTTTTTGATGTAATTGTTTCAAATCCTAGGTCCCCTATACATACCTTTACGTTTTTCTAAATTTTTCAATTTTTCTTTTTTTAAAGATTTTTATTCATTTGCCAGAGAGACAGAAAGAGCGCACAAACAGGCAGAGTGGCAGGCAGAGGGAGAGGTGCTGAGCAAGAAACCCAATGTGGAACTCGATCCCAGGACCCTGGGCTCATGACCTGAGCTGAAGGCAGCCGCTTAACCAACTGAGCCACCCAGGTATCCTTAAATTTTTTAATTTTTAAAAGTAATCTCTATACCCATCGTGGGGCTCAAATAACCCCACGATCAAGAGTTCCATCTCTACCAACTAAGGAAGTCAGGTGCCTCTCTTCATTATGTTTTCAGCTGCTGACTGATGAGTGCCCTTGGTGGGGAGGCAAGCACAGCCCACCCTGCCTTACGTGGCTATCCTCTGCCACCAGAAGGCCAAAGCTCACAAGCTGGTGGGCCTGTCCGTGGAGAACACCCACATTCCTCTGTATCATTATGTAGCATCTGTTTCTCTCCAACCTGAAATTCTCCCAGGACTGCAGCCTTATAACTCCAACTGCCAAGTGGCATTTACATTTGGATCTCAAAATAACAGTTGTTGGTTGTCCCCCCAAAATGCAATCAGAGAGGGGCACCTGGGTGGCTCAGTTGGTTAAGTGGCTGACTCTTGATTTTAGCTCAGGTCATGATCTCAGGGTCATGGGATCAAGCCCAGTGTCAGGCTCCACTCTCAGTGAACAGTCTGTTTGAGAGTCTCTCTCTTCCTCTCCCTCTGCTCCTCTCCTGACAACTATACATAAGCCTGCAATCAGAGAGATTCGTAAGTTGTAGCTGGGCTTGTGGACACCCATCAGCCACCCTTGCAGGGAACCCTGCTGATGTCGCAGAGTCCACACTCCTGACAATGATCTTACAATGCCTCACCCACGTGAGCAACCTCTGTTAGCTCTAGTGTGAGGCTTCCCAAATGTATTTATCTACAGAACACATTTTAAGTTTTAGGAAATTCATGAAATGAGGTGTCTGGGTGGTTTGGTAGGTTAAGCGTCAGCCTTCAGCTCAGGTCATGATCCCAGGGTCCCAGGATCGGGTGCTGCATCAGGCTCCTTGCTCAGTGGGGAGTCTGCTTCTCCCTCTGCCTGCTGCTTCCCTGCTTGTGCTCTGTCTCCCTCTCTCTTTCTGACAAATAAATAAATAAATAAAATCTTAAAAAAAAAAAGAAATTCATGAAATGACCACAGAATTCAAGATATGTACTATATAGCTGAATTTCAAGACGAAAAAAGAATGAAAGGCTAAAAGGAAGAGGTTGGTGAATGAACAAACACAGGGAGGAAAGAAGGGAGGGAGGAGGAAGGGAGAGATAAAGAGGGATAGAAGGAGTGAGAAAGGAAGAAAAGAAGGAAAACTGGTCCCAAAATTCAAGAAAGGACCAAATCTGAAATTTTAAATGTACAAAATATTGTGTGAAACACTAAAAAGCACTAAATGAAGATGTATACCATGCTGATAGCTCAGAAGACTCAGGATAGTGATGTCAATTCCCCCTAAATTGATCTGTAAATTAACATAATGCCAATAAAAATACCAGACAGTGATTTTGTAGAACTAAACAGGCTGACTCTCTAATTTAAATAGAAAATCAAAGGATCCAGAATATTCAAAACAATCTGGAAAAATTAGAGCAAATTGGAAGACATATACTACCTGACTTTCAAAACTTATTATAGACCTAGCTAACCATAAAGCTAATCTACTCTGCTATTATTTAGTAATATAACTTAATGTATGAAATAGTAATGTGTATTATTAGCAATGTGATGTTGGGACAAGGATGGACGTAAAAATCAGTGGAAGAGAGTCCAGAAATAGACCTACACAAAAATAGTCAACTGATCATCAACAAAGTCTCCAACAATATACAAGACAGTCTTCTCAATACAAGTGCTGGAATCATGGTATATTCATATGCAAAAGAGTGGATCGCAACCCTTCCCTCATACCACATGCAAAGATGATTCAAAATAAATAAAAAACCTCGGGGGCCCTGGGTGGCTCAGTGGGTTAAGCCTCTGCCTTCAGCTCAGGTCATGATCTCAGGGTCCTGGAATCGAGGCCCACATCAGGCTCTCTGCTTGGCAGGGAGCCTGCTTCCTCTTCTCTCTCTGCCTATTTGTGATCTCTCTCTCTCTCTGTCAAATAAGTAAATAAAATCTTTAAATAAATAAATAAATAAATAACCTCGATGTAAGAGTTGAAACTATAATTCTTCTACACAAAAAGTATAAGAGAAAAATTTTTGAACTTTGATTTGGGCGAAGTTTTCATAGGACAAAAAAATACATCAACAATAAGAAAAAATACCTAATAAACCAGACTTCATCAAAATTAAAAACTTGCTCTCTTTAAAAGATACTGTTGAGACAATGAAAAGCTAAGCCCCAGACTGGAAGAAAATATTTGTAAAATATATATCTAGTAAAAGAATTGTCTCCAGAAAATATAAAGAACTTTTACAACTCCATAATAACAAGACAAACAACTCAATAAAACAAAATGGGCCAAATATTTTAAGAGACACATTACCAAAGATCTATGAATGGCAAATGAGCACATGAAAAGATGTTCAACATTGTCAGTCACCAGGGATGCAAATTAAAACCAAAATGACTAAAAAACTTAAAGGCCTGTCAATACCAAATTTTAGTGAGGATGGACAGAAACTGGAGCATGACTGGTAGGAAAGGAAAATGGCACAAGTGCTTTGGAAAACAGTTTGGCAGTTTCTTGTAAAGTTAAACATACAATTAACATATGATTCAACAATTCCCCCCCGAGGTGTTTATCCCGAGAAATGAAAACATATATCCACACAAAGACTTGACAATGTATGTTAATAGAAGCAGTAAATCATGTTCAAAGCCAAAAACTGGAAACAATCCAAATGTGCATCAACAGGTAATCAGATAAAGAAATTGTGGTATTTCTATACAATAGAATATTACTCTGCAAAAAAAATAAATAAATAAAAGGAATGAACTAAAGATGAAACAGAAATAGATACACTTGGGCACCTGGGTGGCTCAGTGGGTTAAGCGACTGCCTTCGGCTCAGGTCATGATCCCAGGTATCTGGGATCGAGTCCCACATCGGGCTCCCTGCTCGGTGGGAAGCCTGCTTCTCCCTCTCTCACTCCCCCTGCTTGTGTTCCCTCTCTGGCTGTGTTTCTCTCTGTTAAAAAAAAAAAAAAAGAAATAGATACACTTCTCCCTGTTCTTCCCACTAAGTATGAACATTACCTAGAAAACACACATAAGACCCTAAGAAGACAGACTGGCTAGGGACCTTGGAACCTCAAATGACATGGTAGTGAGTTCTTGGGGTTTTTGCCTCATACATCTTGGTCTGGATGCTGGAGAAACTGCCAACCTGGGAACACCAACAGATACAAACAAAACCCCCGTGAAATTTCCCCAATTCAGCCAATGGAAGAAGAAAGGGACAAACTAGCAAGATCCAAAACATTTAAACACAACTGTTTTATGCCAGCCAAACACCATGAAAAGGACCACAACCCCATCACCACCCCCATCAGCAAATGTTGAACGGACAACCCCAACCTCTATTCTTGTCTGGCTGTAACGAGGCACCTCTAACAATCCCCTGCCGGTGTGGTATCAGACATAATTGGGTGGACAGCTGGGACTTTCATCCCTACTTGGTGTTGATAAGGCTGCCCTTCGAAAACATCAAGAGAGACCACGTGAAGATCCTAGATTTCCATATCCCCACCCAGCATAACAAGGTGCCATTCCCACCCCACCAAGTCACAGGAGGCCACCTAGATTAGCAGAGTGGATGAAAATATATGTCCCAAGCACACTCTGTTGAGTGAAAAACAGCCAATCTCAACAGGTCACATACTGTATGATTCCATTTATATAAGATCCTAGAAATAACAAAATTATAGAGAGGAATAGACTAGTAGTCGCCAGAGGTTAGAGATGGTGAGGGGAGGAGGGAGAATGTGACACCGGGGAGAGCTTTGGGGAATGGACGAGTTCTTGTAGCTTACTTGCAATAGTGGCTGCCCAAATCTTCCTGTGACAGAATGACATGGAACTACACACACCCATTGTACCAGTGTCAATTTCCTTTGTGAAACTGTCCTATAGCTAACATTAATACGTACATGGGACCTCTTTGTCCTATCTTTGCAATTTCCTGTAAATCTATAAATATTTCAAAATAAGAAAGTCTTTTTAAAGGAATGAACAACTGATGCCCATAATAAAGTGGATAAATCACAAAGACATTACGTTGAGTGGATACAAAAGGATATATGATATATGATTTCTTTTACATATAACCCGAAGTAAGACAAATCTAATCTATGGTGACAGAAAGCAAACCAGTTGTTGCCTAGGGCCAGGGAGGTTGACTGGCATGGGGTACAAAGAAACATTTGGGGTAATGAAACATTCCGGTATTTATGTGGTTGTAAATATAAAAATGTGTAAGTCTGTCAAAACTTATGGGAATTACAATATATGTATTTTATTGTACATAAACTATACCTCACCAAAGTTGACTTAAAATTATTTCACAATAAAAAACTAAAAAAATCCCATCATATAATTTCATGAAGAAAGGAAAAAATAGGGGCACCTGGATGGCTCAGTTGGTTAAGCGACTCCCTTTGGCTCAGGTCATGATCCTGGAGACCCAGGATCGAGCCCCACATCGGGCTCCCTGCTCAGCAGGAAACGTGCTTCTCCCTCTCTCACTGCCCCTGCTTGTGTTCCCTCTCTAGCTGTGTTTCTCTCTGTCAAATAAATAAAATCTTTAAAAAAAAAAAAAAGAAAGGAAAAAATACTCTAATATACATTAAAATATTTAACTGTACATTTTTGTTATAAAATATAGCATACTTGGCCATCTCAATACCAACCAGCTGAGAAAGTCAAGCCCCACTGTAATATTCCATATGTACACAAAAGCCTTACTAACATAGACAGTTGGTCTTAATACCCTCCAAAGTAATATTCTTACATTGGATCCCCTCCTGTTATCCTCAAAGATGGACAGGTGAATGTTTACTGGCCCATTTGTGTAGATGGCCACACAGAAGGGGATCCCACCAAAAACCAGAAGGTGACCAGAAGGTGCAAATATGAGGGCAAAAGGAGTCTTCGTATAAAGATTTCTCATACAATCCACTCAGGTTACAAGAGACTGAGATCCCACTACTGCCTGAAATATTCTACTTAGTCAGTATAACAAAAGTACGGGGTCACCACCGCATAACTCCAGAGAAAACCCCCAACCTAAACATTTTCAAACAAATTTCAAAATACAGGTGACAGATTCTCTGTACTATCTTTGCAACTTTTCTGTAAATCTGAAACCATTTTAAAATTTAAAGTTTATTTTAAAAAAAGAAACAAATCCTGTGTGTGTGTGTGTGTGTGTGTGTGTGTGTGTGTGTTAAGATCTTATTTATTTTAGAGATAGAGCTGGGTCTGGGTCTCAGGCAGACTTTTCACTGAGCACAGAGCCCGATGTGGGACTGCTTCCCACGACCCTGAGATCATGACCTGAGCTGAAACCAAGAGTCAGAATCTTAACTGAATGTGCCACCCAGGCAACCCAAGAAATGATTCCTTTGTAAAATAAATTGTTGTGGGTTTTTATATATATATATATATTGGTGACAATGTGGCCTGAGCAGGAGTTGTGACATTTCTGGAACACTCATCGGTGAAATCTTAATAATGTCACTGACTTCACATGCCACTTTTTTTTTTTAAGATTTTATTTATTTATTTGACATAGAGAGATCACAAGTAGGCAGAGACAGAGGAGGAAGCAGGCTCCCCACTGAGCAGAGAGCTCAACACAGGCCTTGATCCCAGGACCCTGAGATCATGACCTCAGCTGAAAGCAGAGGCTTTTAACCCACTGAACCACCCAGGCGCCCCATATGCTCACAGATGAATGCTTATGAGTAGATTTGTGGGATGGAGAATTTGGAAAACCGCACCCAAAATATACTCCCCAAAACACACTAGTTAACTATTGCCACTGCTCACAAAGACACTTCCAGACACCAGGAACAATGGAAAAGGCAACAAATGTTACTACAAAATTAACAGAAAGGAGTAGGCCAGTAGCCGGGTGCTCTCTGTCTAGAGATGTCTTTGTATGTGAACAAAAACAAAGAAGCCAGATCAAGGTGACCTACTTTAAAGTACCTCCTCCAGGAGACTGGATGGACACCCTTCATAAGCTTGGGGGGCCAGGCACCAGGACAAAACTTGACACACCAAAAAGCAATTCTTCAGGAAAAACAAAACAGAGGATTTCTCCTTCTGACTACATAAGGGAAAAAAAAAGAAATATTAAAGTAATGAGTCAAAGTGAAAATATAAAGCCAATCACTGGGCAAACAGTTTTCTCAGACTCAAATGTATTGTCCTTTAAATGGCCCGACTCACCCAGAGAGGTTCTAGAAACATAAAAATGGCAGCAGATGCCAAGTTCTTGCCCCTGAGAGGAGAAGTTCCCAAGCAACTAAGAGAAGAGACCCATCAGGAAAAGGACCCCAGGATGACAGCAAGAAATTCACTCCACATCCAAACTCACACAGATTCTGGGCTATCTGGGGAGAACGGTGTTCATAGGTTGGCGCACTGTTTTAAGTCACTATTTCTTGGACCCAGACCACAGGTGTCCCCATACTCCAGTCCAGAAACTGTGCCCCTGCCTTACCCCTTGCATTATGCAGGATTCTTTGTTCATATGTAACAGAAAGTCAATTCAAAGTGGCTTTTAAAAAAGAAAAGAGATTTATTGGTTCCCATAATTTAGAAAGTCAGAAGTAGTCTGACCTCAGATGTGGCTGGATCAAAGGGTTCAAACAATATCATGAGGATTCAGTCTTTCTCGTCCGTGACCCAGTTTTGCTTTCCTCTGTGTCGGCTTTATTCTCTAAAGGGCTTTCTCCCAGTGGAAGGCACTGTGGTCAACTGGCCTACAGTCTACAAGCTTGGCAGCCATGGTGGAAACACAAAGACTTCATTCCTCCTATTTCCATCAAAGACTCAGAAGGAAGCCTCAATGGCTCTGAGCTCATCCTGGGCCATGTGTCCCCCTCTTGACCAATCATGTCCTAGCGGACATAGTATTTTCACTGACTGGTGTTCAATGACTCAGGCACCAGTAGACAAGGAGCAAAACTACTGGACTCCCTGGGATTTACCAGCAATTCACATTCCAGTAAAAGCAACAACAGTCTGAAAGCAAAACAAAAAACAAGCAAACACACGAATCTCTGACAGACTGAGCAGGTTTTCGGATCTGTTCTCCTCAAGAAAAGAATAACAAGTACTAACACATTAAACTTAATAAGCTTCTTTGAGGAGTCTGGAGTTATGAGTTCATACATGTAAAAAGCACGTAGATGAACGTCTGGCCCAAAGTCTGGGAGAAACATCACCAAGGTAGGTACTATAGAACCGAAGTGTCCTGGAGAAGGAAGAAGAACATAGACTAACAGGTAGGGTGGAGGTGAAGAATAGTTTAATCTAAATATTTAAAGAAATGTAACCCAATTTTGTAACAAACTGGTGAAGCAGGATATATTGGTTAAACTACTTTTGCTTCTTTGATTCATAGTTTGAGAATCACAAGACTGTTTCGAAATATATCTCTGGCCCCAATACAAGGGGAGTTGGTAAGGACTAAATATCAATGGTGATTACAAATTGGCAGGCTAAAAGACACAGGACTCTACCTTCTACACCAAATTCTAACCAGAGACATGATAGGAAATATATTATAGATAAATGAATACCTACACTCCAAAATTAGAAAATGAATAGTTGGTGGGAAAGAGAGAGAGAACTTGCTAAAACACAGAAGTCATACTAGATTGAAAGGGAAAAGCAGCCTAGAACATCAGCAAGAATAGAGAGGAACATACTCTTTTCCGGAAGGGGGAGGAAACAAGACCAGTGCCCTGAAGTGTGGGAGTCGCATGGAAGCTATCATAGGGAACATGGAGCGATCACACCCAGTGCCTCACCAGCAGCACATCCTTCCACTTCCACCTTCTGGTGGAACCTTGACAATAACACCAGCCCCTCTCCCCAGCTGCGCTGTGAAAACCAAGACAGCACACAATCTAATAAATACCATCAACTATGAAGAGGAGTACACAGAAAAAGAATTAGCAGGCGGCGGCGAAGTTTCTAACCTCAGAAACTGGAAGAACTTACTGAACTCTACCTCTGAAACTAATAATACACAATGTGTTAATGAACTGAATTTAAATAAAATTTTTGGGGGCGCCTGGGTGGCTCAGTTGGTTAAGCCACTGCCTTCGACTCAGGTCATGATCCCATAGTCTCCGGATGGAGTCCCGATTTGGGCTCCCAGCTCCGTGGGGAGTCTGCTTCTCCCTCTGAGCTTCTCCCCTCTCATGCTCTCTCTCACTCTCTCCCTCAAATAAATAAATAAAATCTTTAAAAATACTGGAAGAACTTAAACCCAATGAAACAGAATTAATACATATCAGAATGGGACTTTACAGTAAATATAAACAATATCTTCAGAGAAGTAAGGGTGGGTAGTGCAGTCACAAAGCAGGAACTGGAAATTATTAAATGGAACAATTAGCAAAGCTAGAAAAAAGGGTAATTGCTGAGATTACAACCCAGTGGCAGAATGGACACAGCTAAAGAGTGAATTTGTGAATTGGAAGACTCAGCCAAGGAATTCTCTTAAAGTACAAAACACAGAAATATCATTTTTATTATAAAGTAAAGAAGAAATATTAAGGAACATGGAGAATAAATCCAGAAGTTCTAACATCCACCCAAAAGTTCAAGGAGAGATGAGAAAAAAGCAGAAGAGTAGCATTTTTAAAGGAAAAAATGTTCTTTTAAGTAATCATGAAGGACTGGAGCTCTTCCCCCTTCTTTGCTCTCATTCCTTTCTCCACTAAAATGCCAGTTAAGGGACACTTTTTAAAGCATAATTACAAAAGTAAGTGGAGATCGCTGGTTTGCAAACTGGCCCTGTATGCAGAGGGGTCAGGGAGAGACTGAAGAAAGAGACAGTTCACCCTAGACAGGTAGGTGGCAGTTTTAATAAGCAAGGGAGCTTAACTTAGGCGACTTGTCTTGGGTGGCAGCAAGATGAGCAGATCTCCACACCTGTCTGCAAAATTTTAACAGTTTTTAAAGAAGGCATAAGTGGGTTCAGTCCCGTATACCACCCAGATGGTCTCAATAACACATTATTCTCTGTGTCCTTGAAAATGGCTCCCACCAAGGGAATGGTGGGGAGACTAACTACACATTCCAGGTGTAGGGGAGGTGACAAGGAGTCTCTGCTCGCCTGAGTTCAGCTCTCAGGGGAACTGTGATCACATTCTCTTGATTATCTCTCCCAACAGAGATGATGCAAGGGTAAATAAGAGACGACATCTATAGTTCGGAAGCTGAAAGCACGTGGACAAGCAGTTAACTAGTTTAGCAGACTAGAGAAAGTTAAAAGTCAAATGTCTACAGGGTATGGGTGGGCCAGTCAGCACAGATCCCCTAGAAAGGCTCAGGAACTCAAATACCAATGAACCTTGCAGTTATGGGTGTAGGTGAGACAGGCACAGGAGAACTTCTTGGAAATCTGAATGAGAAACAAGCTAATAGCCCCCATAGTCCTTTATCAGTCCACTCAGTCAATTCTCTCTCCTCCCCAAGAGAACACTAAAAGTTTATCCCCTTATAAGACAACGGGACTCTGGACCCAGGACATCAGGTGGGTGTGCCCTACTGAAAACAGAAGATCTAAGAGAAAGCCAACATGCCAAGCGGTGAGTCCCCCATCCTCTTTCTCCAAATGCTGCCAAGAATGCTGATGGCCAGGCTTACATGCCTCAAACAGGAAACTGGAACTTTGCTCGCTGGAGAAACCAAGCATCCCACCAGGAAATGCCTGAAGATACTGATACTGAGGTACCACATCAAAGGCCAGGTCTCTGCTCATTCTTTTGAAAGCCCTACAATGCACACACTTTCTCAGTGCCTCAGACTTAAATATGAAGAGAAAGGCAAGGATCACCAGACATTTAAAAAGAGAAAGGGACTCCAAAAACAGGAATAGAAGCTTTCTTCAACTATAATTATTCTGTTCAGAAATAGTAGAGATTTAGCATCCTTGAAATGAGGAGGGTGGGTTTTTATAAAGCTTTTATTTAAATTCCATTTAGTTACCATACAGTGTAATATTAGTACCAGATGTACAATATAATGGTTCAACTCTTCCATACATCACCAGGTGTTCATCACAAGTACACTCTTTATTTCCCATCACCTATTTCATCCATCCCCCCCCACCTCCTTCTCTGCAGTTACAAGTTTATTTCGTGGTTTTCTCTCTCCCTCTTTTTCTTCCCTTTGCTCATTTGTTTCGTTTCTTAAATTCCAGAGTGAAATCACATGGTATTTGTCTGACTTACTTAGCATAATACTCTCTAGCTCCATCCATGCCATTGTGAGATTTCATTCTTTTTATGGCTGAGTAATATTCCATTGTATCTATATACCATATCTTCTTTACCCATTCATCAGTCGCTGGACACTTGGGCTACCTCTATAATTTGGTTATTGCAGGTAATACCTGTTATAAACCTCAGGGTGCATGTATCCCTTGGAATTCGTATTTTTGTATTCTTTGGGCAAATAGCTAGTAGTGCAGTTGCTGGATCCTAATGTAGATCTATTTTTAACTTTTTGAGGAATCGCCATACTGTTTATCCATAACCGCTGCACCAGTCTGCACTCCCACCAACAGTGCACAAAGTTCCTTTTTGTCTACATCCTTGCCAACACCTATTATTCCTTGTGTTGTTGATCTTTGTCATTTTGACAGGCGTGAGGTGATACTCATTGTAGTTTTGATTTGCATTTCCTTGATGATAAGTGATGTTGAGCACCTTTTCATGTGTCTGTTGGCCATGTGGATGTCTTCTTTGAGAAAATGTCTAGTCATGTCTTCCACCCATTTTTTTAATTGGATTATTCATGTTTTGGTATTGAGTTTTATAAGTTCTTTATATATTTTGTATATCAGCCCTTTATCAGATATGTCACTTATAAACATCTTCTCCCATTCCATAGGTTTCCTCTTAGTTTTGTTGTTTCCTTTGCTGTGCAAAAGCTTTTTATTTTGATAAAGTCCCAATAGTTTATTTTTGCTTTTGTTTCCCTTGCCTCAAGAGACATATCTAGAAAGAAGTTGCTACAGTTGATAACAAAAAAACTACTGTGTTATCTTCTAGGATTTTTATGGTTTCAGGTCTCATATTTAGGTCTTTAATCCATCTTGAATATATTTTTACATATGGTGCAAGAAAGTAGTCCAGTTTCATTCTTCTGCATGTTGCTGTCGTTTTCCCAACATCATTTGTTGAAGAGACTGTCTTTTTCCTATTGGATATTCTTTCCTGCTTTGTCCAAGGTTGGTTGACCATAGAATTGTGGTCCATTTCTGGGCTTTTGATTCTGCTCCACTGATCTGTGTGTCTATTCTTGTGCCAGTCTTGATGTCTCTTGATGACTACAGCTTTGTAGTATGTCCTGAAGTCTGGAATTATGATACCTCCACTTTTGCTTTTCTTTTTCAAGGTTGCTTGGCCGAAGGGGTCTTTTGCAGTTCCATATAAATTTTAGGATTGTTTTTTCAAGCTCTGTGAAAAATGCTGATGGTATTTTGATAGGGGTTGCACTAAATCTGTAGATTGCTTTGGGTAGTATAGACATTTTAACACTATTTGTTCTTCCAATCCATGACCATGGAATGTCTTTCCATGAAATTTCTTTCATCTGTTTTATAGTTTTCAGAGTAGGTGTTTCACTTCTTTGGCTAGATTTCTTCCAGGGTATCACTGGTTTTGGTGGAGCAAAGTGTTTTTTAAAAGTACCAAAGAACAAGACAGAAAAGATTCAATAGAAGAAACATTTTTAATTTAATAGAAAAAGTGGAGATGAAGTTGAGGAAATCTTCACTAGAGTAGTGAAAAAGAGCTGGAAATTAGAAGAGGCAATATGTGGGCTATTTCTTTCTTCCTTTTTTTTTTTTTTTTTGTAGGCTCCACACCCAGTGTGGAGCCCAATAGATGGGCTATAATTGGATGTTTAAGTCACTGTATTTTGAGATCTCTTTGTTACAGAAATTAGCCTATACTTACACTAACAAAAATATCTTCCAAATTCTGAGGGAAGTTCCTTTCCTATCCTGGATTCTAGTCCTAGGCAAAGTACCAAGCAAGTGTGAGCTGAATAAAGACATTTTCAAATATGCAGGATCTCAAAAAAAATGTACCTCGTGAGCACTACTTCTCAGAAAGCCACTGGAGCAAATGCTTGTGGCAGATTCCTGGGTGTACTGACTGTCCAATAAATAAAGGTTTCCATGAGAAACATCTCTTAGTGAGAAACGCAAGCTACAGGAAAATGTATACAGTAGGACAGAGATTTTTTTCTAAACAACCCAAACCAACCACCCTAGAAGCATATTCATGATTGAAGATAATTCTCTGAATGCAAAGAAACTTGAGCAGACCCTTTGGGCTTACCATAGGCGTACCTACTAGGGCTGGGGTAGCGAAATCAGTGGGAAGGGAAGCAGCTAAAGAGTAAGAATCTGCCAGCATTTTCCCTCTCTGTATGGACATAGCTCCCAGAGAGCAAACCATCTTTGACTCCTCTCTGAGCCTTGAGCATCCCCCCCGCCCCCGGGCACCCTTCTGAGGTCCCACAAAGGCTTGCCCTTCCCCACCATACTCTCCCCACCTCCCATCCCACCCCAAAACTCCCTTGGTCTGCAGAATGGGTAGATGAGGAGGAGAGGTAAATTTGCCTAGAGGGCCCAACACACTACCTAGAAGAAAAGAGACTGAGATTTGAGTTATTTTTTACACGGTTCAATAGTACTCAAGTCCTCTGTGGAAGGCTGAAAGGGTTCTACTAGAATATCCATCAGCAGGAAAGAACACGAGGGGTCCCAAAAGGGAACCCTCTGTGATGAAAGTGGCTCAGATGACCATGTTCAAAGCCAAGGCCTGACAGTTTCAGAGGCTAAAGCTGGATATAGCCCTGGATCAGTCCCCTCACACCAGAGTCACTCTTGAGGATGGTGCCCAAGCCTGTGTGGACTAAGAGTTTAGAAAGCCCAAGTGTGTCACTATCAGTGGCCTATGTGAGGATTCCTGCACCCATTAGATGGTGTGGGACAGAGTTTCTGCAGCTACACCCCCAAACAAGGACAGAAGCGAGCGGCGACACTGAGGGAAGCACTGGACTTCTTGCAAGGAGGGATGAGCGAGTCCTCAAGTGAGTGACTAGAAAAACAGAGATATCATTTCTCTCCTGCAATCAGGTCCTGTATCTGTACAGCCTAACGTTACATAGTTTATAATGCCATGTTTGCCCATCCCATTCGTCCTCGAGGAACAAAGAAAAATGTCTACAGCCCTGTGCCGAATATGGGCCCCAGACACTGCTGTGGTGGGCGCAGTGGGGTTACCCTCTTGGGGGACTGCAGCTGCGACCACGCTGGCCCACGAGAAAGGAAGGGGATGAAATTATTCTTCGGTTTAGCAAAACACTTTCACAAGCCTTTCTGACTATAAAACGTCAGGGCCATCCCCCTCACCCCCCAGGCCCCGGGGAGAACCTAGTGAGGGAAGCTTTGAGCAAGAAGTTCACTGCCTGGTGAGGAGAGGTCATGGGAATGTGGTAGCTGGCTGGCTGCTGGTGCGGGCCGGGGTGGGGGGGACGGGGTCTGGGAGAATGGAAGAGGGGCGGAGCTCAGTCTCCAGGTGCTCATGAGGACTTCCTTCCTGCAGAGGGCCAGGCAAAATCCAGCCTTTGGCCCCTCCTGCAGCATGCAGAACAGAATGGTCATCATGAGGGGGGAAAAAATTAAGAGGTTTAATTCTCCATATTGAAAACAAGAGAATTTGTTTTGTTGGTTTTTTTTTTTAAGTACCAAAGAACAAGATTCAATAGAAGAAACATTTTTGATTTAATAGAAAAAGTGGAGATGAAGTTGAGGAAATCTTCACTAGAGTAGTGAAAAAGAGCTGGAAATTAGAAGAGGCAATATGTGGGCTATTTCTTTCTTCCTTTTTTTTTTTTTTTTTGTGACCCTCCTCCCTTCCTTCCCTGCCCCCCTCCTGCCCTTGTCTGAGGGCATTACATTACAAAACGTGTCATCTAGGGCACCTGGGGGTCTCAGTCCTTCAGCAACTGCCTTTGAGGTCACGATCCCAGGGTCCTGAGATAGAGGGCAGCATCGCGCTTCTTGCTCAGAAGGGGAGTCTTCTCCCTCTCCCACTCCCCCTGCTTGTGTTCCCTCTCTCACTGTGTCTCTCTCTGTCAAATAAAGAAAATCTTAAAAATACAAAAAAAAAGGGAAGAAAGAAAGAAAAAAAAGAAAATGTGTCATTTAGCACTCTTTCTCCATCTCTTTAAAATGTGCGTAAATCTTTTTAGAAGCTAAACAAGCCTCTTGTCAGCTTTATGACCCAGGAATGTCTTTCCCAAAGGCCCAGGATCCACCTCTTTGAAATGTCAGCATCAAAGGACACGGCACCCCTCTCTCCCGCTTCTGTGGGAGGCCAGAAACCTAGCCTAGGTGGGCTCCATGCTTCAGGTGGCAAAACCACCCCCTGTCATCGTAAAGATACAAGAAGGTTGTGTTTCTTATGATCAAGCCTCGTAATGGCACAGGTGGTCATCAATTACCAGATAAAGGCAGGATAACTAAAGGTGTCATCAAGCCTCTCACTTGAGGACTACTGTTTACTCTGAGAGTGTATGTGTAATGGGCTGCACCTGCCTGGCTCTATGGACCGGGGTGGGGGGGCTGGGGGGGGTGTTCTTTCTATCTTTGCGGTCTCTTATCGGGTTACCCGGGAGGCACGTCACATTCTGGTTTTAATGCTTCTTCGAAAAGAAAACTGTTCCTTTCTCTCTTGTGGAGAAGTTTTTCAGGGCTGGGAATTGTATTTCCCCAACAGAACACAAGTGCTTAAAAAGGAAAAAGAAAACAAGTGGGAGGAATGTTCTAGAGGGGTAAGACCCATAGTGGGAGTCTGGGGTCTTTGGAGGGACCTGGAGAAACTGTGTGTGGTAGGGGAAGGCAGAGCAATTTCTAGAAGGGACGCAGACATTCAAGTGGAAATTGTTTCCCCTCTGTAAAGAACAGAATAATAACAGATAAAAGATCCTGGGATCAGCTAAGTGTTTTAAACATATTAACTCACTTCGCATATGCACTAACTGGGATTATTCTCGATTATTCATTCCCCCTCTGCCATGTGGCCCTGCAGTGCATTAGATGGGGCAGAAAAGGTGTCACAAAACAGTGGGGAAGCAGGTTCAAGGGTGGACTGATTTGGAGAGCAGGTCTGAAACTAACTCTCTTAGAAACAAAAGTGATCTTTTGGGGTCTGTATGGGAAAGGTCAGATCCAGCCAATCCACAGGATGGGAAGTGAGCTATTTTGCTGGGTGACCCCCAAAACTGGAAGAAATGGCAGATATACCATACCCAGTCCTGGGCACAGAGGATTGTAGGGAGGAGTGGGCTTGGAAATAAGAAAGGGAATGTCACCCCAGTAAGGACCAGATACTTCTGTGAGGTTGGGAGGCTGTCACGCGGGCCTAGAAGCCCTCTTACCCCAATAACCAACCCACCAAATCATGTTGAGGGTCAGGCTCAAGAAAGCAAATTTACCTTGCCTGGCCCTGGTCCAGGCTACCAGGCAATAGCCTGGGAACCAAATGTTTACAGTGTCTGGGAGCAGGGCCCAGACAGGGACCCGCAGGAGGCCTCCTCAGATTCCTGGGCAAGGGTGTAAGGGCGACAAAGCCTAAGTCCTGAATCAGCCTCCTAGTGCCAGCACTGGTCCCTAGTTTCCTGCCCTTAGAACCATGCAGGAAATAGCCAGGGGGAAGCAGGGAGGTAAGGACAACAAGGCTGATGAAAGAAGTGGAATTTAAGGCCTAGTAAAACCTTTTTATGGATAACCGGTTTCTGAGAAAACAATTCTGGTAAGGGAAGAACGCATCAGGGCCAGTGAGTTGAGGACAAATACAAATAAACCTGGAACACATGGCAGCTCCGGGGCTGAGTTCACCTGCCAAGGAGGAAGGTCACGTGAACCACCCTTGAATGCTGGGTTCCTACCTGACTCCATACGGTGGGCACCCTAACACCCGAGTCCCTAAGATTTTCTGCACCCACTGAACGTGAACAAAAGGAGTTCTGTCTAGCGTACCCGTTAGGCCTCTCTGTTTCCCGTGTATCTAGTGTCCCAAAGCCAGGATGTGTGAAACTGGGCGGCTAGGGGGGGCGGCGGGAGGGGGGAGACACGACAATGCAGGTGGGTCTATGGGAGCCCAGGACCGCCTCCCCGGCCAGCCGTCCCCCAGGTGTCAGCCCGGAGAAGGAGCGATTTCCTCCTCCTCCAAAAGACCACTCACTCTCGCTTCCTCCTGCTTTCCCAAAGGCCAGGATCCTCATCCTCGCTCCCAATAACCCAAGGCGCCCGGGGCCCACTACCATTCCCCCCCCCCCCCAATCCCAGGCGGAGTGCCTCCATCCTCTCGGCCCCGCCCATGCCGGTACCCCTTTATCTTCCCGCAGCTACGCCCCACCCGGGGCAGGGCCCTGCCGCAGAGCCCCGCCGCCACAGGTTCGGGCTAGTATGGGGCGGGGACTGGGGAGCGCCCGAAAGTCGTGAGGAGGGCGGGGACGCAGACTATCTTTAAAGGCCCGCAACTAACCGAAGGCGCCTCGACAGCCGCAGGCGGCCCCAGGAGATCCCCACAAGCGCGCAGGACCCGGCTGGGCGCCCGAGCTGCCAAGGGGCGCCATGGGCCGCTACCGCATCCGCGTGGCCACCGGCGCCTGGCTCTTCTCCGGGTCGCACAACCGCGTGCAGCTGTGGCTGGTCGGGGCGCGCGGGGAGGCGGAGCTGCAGTTGCAGCTGCGGCCGGCGCGGGGGCAGGTCAGCGGCCCGCAGCCGGGACACCCGGCCTTTGCCCGGCCTGGGCTCACCGCGGGAAGGTTGCGGGATTGCGGGCGGCCGGGTGACGAGGGACAGTGCGAGCGCGCCGTCGGGGACTTGCTGGGACGGGGAGAGGATCCAGAGCCAGGGCCAGGGCTGAGCTCCCCCCACCCCTCCCTTCTGCCCTGGTCCTCGAAGGCCACCGATTCCCCAAGTGACCCCAGGGCCAGAGTCGATGCGGGGTCATTGGTCCCGCGGGGGGGGGGGCGCTGCTCAGGAGGTGCGGGCAGGGGAACAGCTCAGGGACCCACGGAGGCCGGTGACAGTCGGTCCCGCATCCCTCATCCTCCCCAGGCCGCGAGGCGCAGGTGTCCAGAGCAAGGAACAGGTATCTCTGGAGGCCTTGGGCAGCGGAGGCTCACCTGCACCAAAACAGCCTCTCCCCAGTCCTTGGGGCTCAGTGTCCTGGGTTGCGGTCCCTACAGGAGGAGGAGTTTGAACAGGACATCCCCAAGGACTTGGGGCCCCTGCAGTTTGTGAAGTTGCGCAAACACCACTCCCTGGTGGACGACGCCTGGTTCTGCGACCTCATCACGGTGCGGGGCCCGGGGGCCCACGAGGAGGCCGCCTTCCCCTGCTACCGCTGGGTGCAGGGTGAAGATGTCCTGAGCCTGCCCGAGGGCACCGGTGAGGGCTGGGGGGTGGAGGGGCGGGGACACGTGGGCAGCAACTGGCAGCCACTAGTAAAGTGGGGGTCCGGGCTGGGAAAAGTGGGTACTGGTCAGATGAGGTGGGGACAAGACAGGGATCAGTGCAATGTTCCACAGTCTCAAAGTTACAGCTGGGATGAAGGGCTGCCAGGGAGCATGGAAAGGAAGGACCGGATCTGGAGACACCCTCTTCCAGGGAGGGGTTGGGCCTAGGGTCACAGTAATGATGGAAAACGGGAGAACAGAGAGTGGAAAGGAGATCTGTGTATGGCCAAATGAGTGGGGGGGGGGCATTAAGGGCAGCAGGTGCAGCGGGAGACAGGGACCCCTGAGCAGGTGGCAGCTAAGGAAAGAGGATAAACGGTCTGAGCCATGAGCCCGAGAGTGGGCCTGGTTGGGAAAGCATGAAAGACAACTGTGAGGGACAGTGCTGGGAGCACCCTGACAGTGGGGCAGGGATGAAGGACAGACAATACAGAATTTGTTACCCTGGGAAATAAGAAATGAATGCAGAGACAAACAAGGGCAAGGACAGTAAGGATGGAAACGTGGAAAATATGACATCAACATAGGCGGGGGACAGGCACAGAGAAGAGCAGGAATGAGTCAACAAGGACAGACTATGACCGGAAGTCTAAGGAAGGTGCACTCCAGTAAAGACAGCAAACACAGCTGCTCCTCAGCAGCTTTCAAGGACACTGGAAGGTGTGACAGGTGAGGCTTAAAATGTGAAATTAAGCGAAGCAAGATATGGTAGAAATAGGTGTGGCCACGTGGATGACGAAGATTTTATCAGCTTAATGAAGGTGATTAATCCAACCATAGCTATTGATGAAACATGATCAGGTAGGGAAAGACAAATTAGGGAACAAGAAAGGGTGACAAACAGGAGTTTTTGTCTCAGGGCAAGGCATGCGCGCTGAGATGGGTGAAACGAGGAACACCAAGTCAGCAAAGGTGGGATGCATGTGTCGGGGCGATCGGTGGAGTGAGCTCCGTGAGATCTAGAGCAATATAGCAGGACCAAGCACTCAGGCTCTGAGCAGGAGAAGGAAAAAGAGGACTAGCAGGGGAGAGCACAGGACCACACAAAATTGTGCAATCATCTTAATGTCCCCCCAGCACGCCTGGCAGGAGACAATGCCCTGGATGTGTTCCAGAAGCATCGAGAGAAAGAACTGAAGGAAAGACAAGAGCTGTACTGGTGAGCGCTGGCCCATGAGCCCCCAAAGGTCCCCCCTTCCCTGGCCCTGCCCCTGTCACTGACCTATACACCCTCCCTGAAGCCTGGTCCCCATCTCCTAGCTGGGACACCTGGAAGGAGGGCTTACCCCTGACGATAGCAGCTGGATGTCAGGACGATCTGCCTCCAAATATGAGATTCCACGAGGACAAGAGGCTGGACTTTGAGTGGGCACTGAAGGCGGGGTGAGGAAAAGCCTGGGGCTCCGAGCAGAAGAGGGCCGGGAGATCCAGGAACAGTGGCGACGAGGGAGGGGCTGAGGGGTCGGCGACTGGGTTTACGGCTCCACGCTTGTCCTAGGGCCCTAGAGATGGTCCTCAAACGTGTTTACGCCCTCCTGAGCTCCTGGAACCGCCTGGAGGACTTTGATCAGATCTTCTGGGGCCAGAAGAGTGCCCTGGCTGGTCAGTGGTTCCCTATACATCCTGACCTTCACACCCCACAGTCCCCCATGACTCCTTCCCACCTGAACATCTCACAGAGGCCCCCAGAATGAAAAGCCAGGGGCTGGAGACAGGGTGGTCATGTGCTGGAACCACCGGGGTAGGGCCTGGCGGAGAGGGACCTCTGGGCTGTGAGAAACAGCCCTCCTCCACTCCATCTGTCCCCACAGAGAAGGTTCACCAGTGCTGGC
>PITA01017753.1:15284-42512 GCA_004023965.1 Spilogale gracilis | reverse complement strand
GACCCCCCCCCCCAAACCTACAAAAGGTAACTAGAACACCAGCACCCCGGGGGCACCCAGGCAGGCAGCTTGGCGGGGCTTGAGGCTGCCACAATGAATATTAAGAAGGCACCCAAAAAGTCTACTGGAAATTCTGGCAAAACCTGAATTAGAGCAAGGCTAGCAAGTGCCAGGATGAGGCGGATGAAAGGGCTGTTCAGAGCAGGAGCTGTTATTACGTAGGGCACGGTGGGCACCGGGGCCTGCCGCAGCCCAGCCCCTGCGCGCGGAGGTGCTTCTGAGGAAGCAGGCCCAGTTCCAGGCACTGCTGGTTGTTTTCTTCCTCCTTGTTCCCCTTTGGGCTCCTATGACACAGCCAACACAGCTGGCAAACAGGGGGCTTTTCCCTTTCCTGGCGAAAACTATAAGGCTATCCCATGATCCCAAGGCCTTTCGCCGGGGGCCAAACCGCAGACGAACCAAAGCAGTCCGCACGGGGACCAGCATTCTCCCGCTCTTCACCCCTGCCATGACACGTCCACGAGCGCACATCACGGAAATTCACACAGAGGCAGACCCATTTGTCCTGCAGTTCAGCACTGTGCTCCCTGGGGATCCCACGATCCGCATGACACCCCCTCCCTGAACCTCCCACATAACCATAACGTGTGTCTCCTTCCACCGAAGCACCCCTCCGGGACCACAAACCTCCGACGGGTCCACTGCTGAATCCAGAGCACCAACTGTGGGCGGGGCACACGGTGCTCAACTGGGGCCCGGATTTACGAGGAGAGAAAAGGACTCTGGTGTTCATCACACAGGCATGTTTAATAGCCACTTGGTAGCTCTAAGCGAAACAAGGCAGGGGGCATGAGAACGTGCCTTGCTTGCACTTCAGCCTACAATTCGCAAGAGGCTAGCTGCAGAAGAGGAACATCTTTGTGCTGAGGAGTGCTTCAGATTTCTCACGGAATCAAACGAAAAAGGTTTGTGAAAAGCTGTCGTGGACAGCAAAACAGAGAATTTGGATGGCACTGTCTCTATTAAAAAAGTAGAATACATAGCTATAACGCTTCCCACGACAAGCACTGAAGACCTGGATGACTTCACTAATGAATTCTATCAAACATTGAGAAACACCACTCTTACGCAAAAAGGGTAGACACCATTTGGTTCTATGTATGTGAACTTCAGGACTGGTCTCTCGGGGTCCTTCTGCGGTAAACGTATTGAGGGTTATCTGCCTTGTCCCCACTGTCTGCAAAGGTCCTAGCTCTAGTGTGGGGGCCCCCTAACATAAGGATAGCACCTGGTCACCCACCACATGACAGCTATGGTCATCAGAGCCTATCCTCCCGAGGAGGCCAGGACCCTCAGCTACTCTGGCTCTTGGGGCAGGGAGGGAGGGAGCTGCAGGGATTTTCGGATATGTCTGAATCCCAGCGGCGGATAGGCCCACTCCCACGTGTACAGGTGGCTGGACAGAATGCCAGCTGTCCTTCACAGTCACCCAAGAACGATGGAGGAAGAATGCAGGTAGCCGAAAAGAAAGCTGTCGGCACTCTCCACCAGCTTCCTATAGCCAGGAGACCATCTACTGTGGTCTGACAGCGATTCAATCCACTGAGATTAAAGACCGGGACCCGGAGCAGGTCACCCAGAGGTCACGTTGGAGACTTTTTTTTTTTTTTGGTGCGTCTCCCATTTTGGTTTTCACGTATCGGGGGGACTCAAGAACAGCCCACAGTTGCTGGATTCCAGACTCTGATTTTCAAATGAAATAAGAGACCCCCCCCCCCCAAGAGAAAGGGTCCCCGCCTGAAACCAAACCAAAGAATAAAAAAAAGTACACCCATAAAGTATCCTCCCATGACTATGGTTAAAACACACTGCTTCAGATATAACATTAATCGTCGACAACATCAGCCTCTACGAGCCACCAGCTTAGAAGACATCAGGAGGCACGTCACATCCGGATGTCCCTACCAGTGACGTTGGCTTGGATCACCTAGTTACCGTGGTGTCTGCTGGATTTCTCCACTGTAACTATTTTCCCTTTGTAATTAGCACATACCTTGGAATAGATACTTCGAGACCACATATCTTGCTCCTCATCAGACTTTCACCAATGAATTCTAGCACCTATTGATGATTCTTGCCTGAACGAGTTACGACTATGATCGTTGCCAAATGACGATGTGCTTAACTCAAGCATTCCTACTCATTAATTAGATGGCATTCTCCTGTAAGCAAGAGTTCTTCCAACTCATTATTTAAAAAAGGGAAAATCTCCTAGTTCTTTCACTGTGAGGGCCTAGAAGAAAGGACACTCCAGTAGCAATGAGCACCTCGACCCAAATCTTGGTTTCTAAATACCATTTTCCACTGAAAGGAAACAGGGCTTCTTGGAGAAATGGCTGATTCCAAAGCCGGAAAATACAATCTGAGCTTCAAAAAACCTTTCTGTAGGGCCATATGTACCCCAATGTTCATTGCAGCAATGGCCATAATTGCCAAACTGTGAAAAGAGCCAAGGTGCCCTTCAACAGATGAATGGATAAAGAAGATGTGGTCCAGGTGGCTCAGTTGGTTAAGCGACTGCCTTCAGCTCAGGTCATGATCCTGGAGACCCGAGATCGAGCCCCACATCAGGCTGCCTGCTCGGTGGGAAGCCTGCTTCTCCCTCTCTCACTCCCCCTGCTTGTGTTCCCTCTCTGGCTGTGTTTCTCTCTGTCAAATAAATAAAATCTTAAAAAAAAAAAAAAAGATGTGGTACATATGTACAATGGAATACTATGCCTCCATCAGAAAGGATGAACACCCAACTTCTGTAGCAACATGGACCGGATTGGAAGAGATTATGCCGAGTGAAATAAGCCAAGTAGAGAAAGTCAAGTATCACATGGTTTCACTTACATGTGGTGCATAAGGGGTAATATAGAGAACAGTAGGAGAAGGAAAGGAAATGGGAAGTAGGGTAATGCGGGGAGAGAAACGAAACATGAGAGACTTTGGACTCAGAAACAAACTGAGGGTCTTGGAGGGGAGGGCGTGGGGAGATGGGAGAGCCTGATGGTGGGTACTGAGGGCACATATTGCATGGAGCACTGAGCATAAACAATGAATCTTGGAACACTGAAAAAATAAAATAAAATTAAATTAAATTAAAAAAAAAAAAAGAAAAACCTTTCTGTGACAGAAAGTAAGGAAATGCTCAAAAAATTGATGGAACACTTCTAGAAGTGAACTTGAGTGGGCTCCCACAGGCTCGTTTTGGGTATCAAAATGAAAAACACAAGCAGATTAGATCACATTGAATGAAAATAAAATTCCAGGGGCGCCTGAGTGGCTCAGTTGGTTAAGCGACTGCTTTCAGCTCAGGTCATGATCCTGGAGACCTGGGATCGAGCCCCACATCAGGCTTCCTGCTCGGCGGGAAGCCTGCTTCTCCCTCTCTCAGTCCCTCTGCTTGTGTTCCCTCTCTGGCTGTGTTTCTCTCTGTCAAATAAATAAATAAAATCTTTAAAAAAAATAAAAAATAAAAATAAAATAAAATTCCATTAAGTCCATTCTGATATTTTAAAAAATAACTTTTAAGGAGAAGCAGGGAGAAGGTAAAACTTTTTTTGTGAAGAACGCCAACTGAGGGCGCGTGGGTGGCTCAGTGGGTTTAAAGCCTCTGCCTTCGGCTCAGGTCATGATCTCAGGGTCCTGGGATCAAGGCCTGCATCGGGCTCTCTGCTTCCCCCTCTCTCTCTCCCCGCCTCTCTGCCTTGTGATCTCTCTCTGTCAAATAAATAAATAAAATCTTAAAAAAAAAAAAAAAAAAAAGAATGCTAACTGATAAAGATGGAAGGAATGAAAAGAAAGAAAATTGCCATTTTACATGGTAATAAGTGACTCAGCCAAGAGTCATCACTGGGAAAACATACCCTTACAGTGACAAGCACCAGCAGACAGAGCTGTAACCAAGTGATCAGAGTCAACCCCCCAACAATGGGACACATGGAGTGGCACGCCTTCTCACGTGGTGGATCCGAATGGACATAACATCAGGTAAATAGTGTCCCCCCAGTGAGAGAGCTGGGATCTTACTGTAAGGCACGGGGAGTATTAGGTAAAGGAAGGAGGGGCAATCAGTTTTTCGTTTTAGAAAAACCGGTAGGAGGGCTAGGAGGGAAAGCTTGGAGGCAAAGAGACCAGATGGGAGACTAGATAGGACCAAAGAGAAGAGATGGGAAGGATTTAAGAGACCCAAGAGTGGGGGGAGGGGAATACAGCTGACAGGACCTGTTGTGAAACATATTTCAATAAAGCTTAAGTTCTTTATGTTAAATAAAATAAACAAATAAAGCAGCTGAGGTCTATCCCAATGGGGCTTTTTCTGGAGACGTACATCACCGTTGGGAAGGCCTCATACAGAATATGTATGGTTTCCCTTATTCACAGAACTGTGTGTTAGATGTTAGATCTGTGGGAAAGAACTACAGGACATCCATCATCTAAAACCATGAAACACCTAAACAGTCACATATTTTAAACCTCAGGCATTGGTTTATCCCCACAATCTGTGGGGCCCTAGGGTGTGACAGTCTAGGGGGTGTGTGAATGAGAACCAGGCAGATCCATCTGCTCTGACCCTGAATGTGGCCCTAAAGTCAAGAAAGTGGATCCCAAAGGTTACAGGTGGGGAATTTCTGAAATATGTCCATATTCAAGTGGAGATCAAAGAAGCCCAAGTGAAAGAATTGTGGGCTGACAGTGACAACTGAGATTAAACAAAAGTTTTATTTATTTACTTATTTATCTATGAAAGAGAGAGAGCATGCCTGTGTAAGCAGGGGGGAGGGCAGAGGGAGAGAGAGAGAGAGAGAGAGAAATTCAAGAAGGCTACACCCTTGCCCAGCATGGGTCTCAATTCCACGACCCTGAGATCATGACCTGAGCCAAAACCAAGAGTCAGACATGTAACCAACCAAGTCACCTGGGTGCCCCAAATGTTCTTTCCTTTTTTTTTTTTCCCAGAAGTTCTTTCTAAAGGGGCTATTTTGAAGATTATGATTCTGAATTTGGAGGAACTTGGGTGATGGGCAGTGGAAAGAATCACATAAAACTCCTTAAATAGGATGGGGCGCCTGGGTGGCTCAGTTGGTTAAGCGACTGCCTTCAGCTCAGGTCATGATCCTGGAGTCCCGGGACCGAGTCCCACATCGGGGTCCCTGTTCGGCAGGAAGCCTGCTTCTCCCTCTCTCACTCCCCCTGCTTGTGTTCCCACTCTCGCTGTGTTTCTGTCAGATAAATAAATTAAATCTTTTTAAAAAATCATATTAAAATTCCTCAAATAGGGGCGCCTGGGTGGCTCAGTTGGTTAAGCGACTGCCTTCGGCTCAGGTCATGATCCCGGAGACCGGGGATCGAGTCCCACATCGGGCTCCCTGCTCGGCGGGAAGCCTGCTTCTCCCTCTCTCACCCCCCCTGCTTGTGTTCCCTCTCTCGCTGTGTTTCTCTCTGTCAAATAAATAAATAAATAAAATCTTTAAAAATAAATAAATAAATAAATAAATAAATAAAAATAAAAAATAAAATTCCTCAAATAAAAATCTACTGACTTAAAAAAATTTTATAGGAGACCTTTTCCCGTAGATTTTTTACAGATTTTATTTATCTGAGAGAGAAAGCATGAGCAGGGGGGAGGGGCAGAAGGAGAAGAAGACTCTTCACTGAGCAGGGAGCGCGATGATGCAGGCAGGGCTTAATCCCAGAACTCCAGGATCATGATCTGAGCCAAAGGCAGATGCCCAACCGACTGAGCCACCCAGGTGCCCCCCCGCCATTTTTTAATTAGAAAAAAACATTTCTGACAGTGGTACTGAAATCACTAGAAATCAAGAGGTCACCTGCAGAAAGCTGCTCTGGTGGTGGGACTGGAGCAGGACAGCTAGTGAACCAAAGACGGTGAGGCTCAGGAAGGGGTGAGGAGCCTGAATACGTTCAGTGAGGACAAGAGCCCACAGCGGCAGCGGCCACGCAAGGGGCTGGGGAAGGAACAGCGCAGGACCCCCCACAAGGCCAGAGGAGCTGGGCCCATAGCCAGGTGGAGGGGCCGCCAGCCCAGACTCCCCAAGCTCCACGCACAACCACCAACTGTATCACTCAACCATAACCTAAGTACTTTCCCGAAGCCCCCGTGTGGGGGGCTGGGGCCACCCAGCTGCCCAGGAACCTCAGGGTCACCCTGGACTCCTCCCTTCTCCTCATGCCCAACATCCAACCAAGTCAGCAGGTCGTCTGAAACCTGTTCCCAAAGATCCCGTCTCCTCGCCCCAAGCATCTCAGTGCATAGAGTCAATACAGACCCACTAGCAATCCCCCAGGCTGACCCTGAGTCCCATCCTATCTGGCCCAGACCTGCCCTGACTCTGGTCCTTGTTCGACTGTGGTCCTAGGGCCCATATCTGGTGCTTAGGGTTCTTTCCTGTCCACGTGACTTCACGTGTGACCCCTCTGCCTCAAACTCTGCCAGGCCTCTTGGCTGGCTTCAGACATCAACCGTCCCCGGTGCAATAGTTCAGAGTTTCCACATCTCCAGTATCTCTAGACTCTGCCACCCTCTCCATGGCCTCTGCCCTGCTCATGCTTTTCTCCTTTGCACCTACAGGACAGGGGGCAAACCTACATAATCTTGTCGCTTCCCATCCATCCCCCTTGCTGTCCTCCAGAGTGCCTGTTTTTTATAATGCAAACCTAACCACATCAAAATGGCCTTCCAGGTCCCACGTATTTATCGCTTCTCAGAAAATTCCATTTACAAGGCAGTAGAGAAACAGAGAAGGGAAATAATTCATAACCATCCTAAAAGTAAAAGTGGAGGGCGACACCAGCAAACCAGAGATTTTAAGGAATTTCTAGAAACCAGAGGGCAAGCTGAATCATCACGATGGGGGAGGGCCCTACATCAGAAACAGGGAGGGCCTGGGAGGGTGTCCAGCAGCCAGCAGGCACCAGAATGGGATTTAGAAGAGGAACGGAAATCAAGGGAAAAACTGCCTGTGGACCACCTCTGTTGCCTGTCTCACTCACTTTCGGTCATTGTCCCCCCATCTCCTATGGAGCATGGACCCCCCTTCGCCCTCCACCTTCTCCCCACGCTGCAACGTGAGACCTCGCAACAGAGGAGGGGGATGGGGGGAAGTTCTGATTACATGTATACTTTGTGCCATGTGAAGGAGTCTGAACTACCTGAATCCAAAACTTTTTGAAAAAACCCAACTCAAAAATTGTTAACTTCGAATCAAAAGTAAAAATATGAATGCTAAAATTTAAAAAGAAAATAGGGATACTAGGGAAGGAAAGTCAAGGAATTCTGCCAGAGGAGAATAAAAAGCTCAAGTGTTGAAAATTCATATGTAAGAGAACTTTTAAGAGACAAAGACCAGTGAAGAAGGGGAGTCTCCACCCATCAGATTACAACTTCCAGAGGGAAAGAACAGAGAAAGGCGAGATAAGAAAACGATCAAGAGTGTTCTATAGTTTTCTGAGTACAGATCCTTCACTTCTTTTGTTGGGTTTATTGAGGAAGACACAAAGAAATGGAAAAACGTTCCATTCTCATGGATTGGAAGAACAAATATTATGGAAATGTCTACACTACCTAGAGCAATCTAAACATTCAATACAATCCCTATAAAAATACCATCAACTTCTTTCACAGAACTGGAACAAATAATCCTAAAATTTGTATGTAACCAGAAAAGACCCCCGAATAGCCAAAGGAATGTGGAGAAAAAAACCCAAAGGGGTGGCCTCACAATGCCAGCCTTCAAGCTCTAAGACAAAGCTGTTATCATCAAGGCAGCATGATGCCGACACAGAAAGAGAGACACTAATCAATGGAACAGAAGAGAGAGCCCAGAAATGGACCCTCAACTCTATGATCAACTCATCTTCAACAAAGCAGGAAAGAATGTCCAATTGAAAAAAGTCTCTTCAGTAAATGGTGTTGGGAAAATTGGACAGCCACAAGCAAAAGAATGAAACTGGGCCGTTTCCTTACACCATTCACAAAAATAGGCTCAAATGGATAAAAGACCTAAATGGGAGACAGGAATCCATCAAAATCCTGGAGCAGAACACAGCAACCTCTCTGACACTGGCCACAGCAACTTCTTGCTAGAGAGTCTCCAAAAGCAAGGGAGACAAAGGCAAAAATGAACTACTGGGACTTCACCAAGAGAAAAGGCTTTTGCACAGCAAAGGAAACAGTTGACAAAACCAAATAACAAGTACCAGAATGGGAAAAGATACTTGCAAATGACAAATCAGATAAAAGGCTAGTATCCAAAATCTATAAAGAACTTACCAAACTCAACACCCAAAGAACAAGTAATCCAATCAAGAAATGGGCAGAAGACATGAAGAGACGTTTCTCCAAAGACATCCGAATGGCCAACAGACAGATGGAAAAAGTGCTCAACATCACTCGGCATCAGGGAAATACAAATCAAAACCACAGTGAGATAAATCAGTCAGAATGGCTACAATTAACAAGTGAGGAAAGGAAAGATGTTGGCGAGGATGCGGAGAAAGAGGAACCCTCCTACACTGTTGCGGGGGAATGCAAGCTGGTGCAGCCACTCTGGAAAACAGTATGGAGGTTCCTCAAAAAGTTGAAAAGAGAGCTACTCTATGACCCAGCAATTGCTCTACTGGATATTTGCCCCAAAGATACAAATGTAGTGATCCGAAGGGACACATGCACCCCAATGTTTATAGCAGCAATGTCCACAAGAGCCAAACTGGGGACATGGGCTCAGATTTGGACAAATGTTGCACCTGCTGCTGGATCATGACCCGAGCCGAAGGCAGTCACTTAACCAACTGAGCCACCCAGGTGCCCCGCAAAAAAACGTTTTGCAAAAACATTCAGAATCCCCTGCCAGCTCCTATCCTACAGTTGGGTCAGTGCAGGGAGGCTCACTGCAGGCCACACTGTCATCCAAGGCAAAGTCTTGCTAAGACATCTTCACCAACTACCTCACAGACGGCCACGGGTGGCACCTCCAGGTAGCAAAGGAAACAGGGAGGGTGACAGACAGGCTCAGGGTCCAGGGTCAGAACAGAGACACTCCCCTTCCAAGGAAAACACCTTCCTTCAGGAGCCTTCCTTCAGGAGCCGTGTCAGGAAGGCCCCCCAGACAGAGGTGAATCACAGTCACCCCCCACCCCCACAGCTGGGGGGGGGTGGTGGCAGAGGTAAACAGGATTAGATTAGGGAGGAGGAAATGCTCCTGCCAGAAAAGGCCAGAGGGTGAAGTGTGGGGGTGGGGAAAGCAGCTGAGGGCAGACAGCCCCCTACGCGGTACCTCCCACCCCCACACTGGGCCTGCAGCAGGGGAGCGGGCACTCCCAACTCAGCTATGCACTGCACCCCCATGACTGTACCAGGTTGGTTCCTCTGGGGCCAACCTCAGAACTGCGTGGATTTGAACTAGAGGAAGCCAGCCTTTCTTCTGTGTGTGGACACCCTTCACTCTAAAGGCCAGGAACAGTGCCCAGTGTGAGCAGACCTCTTCCGGCAAAAGTTGTCATGGTTGTGCCCAGCATCACCTTGGGGTTCCCCTTTCCCTCTGCACTGTGATCTCCCCGATGTCACTAAACACCTTGGCAAGTGGGGGGGCACCTGGGGTCTGGAGTCTCTGTGGCCTTGGGCTGTGCTTACAGCTGGCTGACCTTTCAGGCTAACTACTTGGGCCTCACACTCACACCCGTGACCAGGGTGGAAGCAAGGGCAGGTTCAAGGGCTTGCCAATTCCGCAGTTAAAGATACTGACCCCGGAACCCCTCCTCCATACCCCATCACAGAACTTCTGACTCAGTAGGCCCCAGCAGGGCCCTATAATCCTGCCTCCTAGCCTGCTCCAAAGGGGCCATACTCCCCAGAAGCAGGAAGTGCCAACAGCTGAGGGATTCCCCCCACCCCCACACAGGAGGGCTCAGGAGCCCTGAGAACCTGTACCCTCTCCAACCCACAAGGGTGGGGGTTGGTGCCAGGGACAGGTCAGATACCAGAACCTTCCTGGGGTGGGGAGATGAGGCTGCTGGCACACACTTCTTCCAGACCTATGACCTCTTGAGGACATATCAGGAGGGCAGGAAGGGGATGTAAGCTAAATGGCGCCTCCCAACAGACCATTCCTCCCATCCTACACCTGCATTTCCGGCTCCGGCCCAGGGCAAATGCAAAGGAGAAGTTAGGGGCCTGTAATTCATGTGTCTTTCCCCTTAACACGCCCACACCCATTTTTTTTTCAAGACCCCGCCCAATACAAACCAAGACAAGAACTAACAGATTTCATCTTTTATGGAACTTCCTGCTCCACAAGGAACAAGGGATTCTTCCAGTAACTCCTGGTGAGCTGGGGTCTCTCTGGGCCTCAGCCTGGAGAAAAGTCAAGGGGCTTCTGTTAAATGGGCAACTTAGGCTAGGAGCTTGTGACTGACTGCCTGCTGGATGCAAACAGTCCCAGAGCCCATCAAGTCACCAACAGGAAGACCAACAGGCAGAAGGGGACCCCTAAGAGTCTGTACCATGCTTCCCCAAGCCTTGGAAATCTCGGGACTCTGTCAACTAACGGGGTGTATGAGGCCTCCTGGTCTGATGCCAAGGGCAGCAGCAGGTGGAAAGGCCTGGACACACAAATCAGGCTCAAGGCCTGGCCGAGCACAGGAGGTTCCTGTTCCCACTGGGAGCCAGGACACAACCCACAACTACCAGATTCAACATGTCTGCCTGCTCAAAAGGTTTCTAGAAGCTTTCTCCAGGCCAATTCCCTTAAACACATATCCCTTACAACCACCAACTGCAGACAGACTCTGCTTCCAGAAAGGGCAATATGCTTTCTGCCCACATCCCAAACACAGAGGCTACATACAGCCCTATGAGACAGCCTGATGTACAGTGCCAGCTCTGAGTTCCAGTCCTAGCTCCGACGCTCCTTCCAGGCGCATCACCCAGAGCAAGACTCTAATCTCCCAGAGCCACCGCCCCCCTTATCTATAAAATGCAGGTACCGGAACCTACCCTCTGAATTACAGCAAGAATGAAAGGATAAAAGAATAATATGAACTGCCTCTCACACTTGGCACCCAAAAAATTCCTTCCCTTCCCTCCTGCTTCTGTGACTCAGTTTCCCTTCCCAGCTCCAAACCCAACTCAACTCAGAAATGCCAAAAGGGCCCAGGCAGGGCAGGTAGCAAATACTATCAATCAGCCCTGAGATTCCCTGGTACCCCTGCCCTGGAGTGCTCAACTTTGAATTGCATCATCTGCTCCAACTGGGGCCGCACTCCCAAGGCTGGCTGGCTCCATCCCCTGAAGCCTACATCTTCTCACTGGGTGGAAGAGACCACCCATAAATCCTTGGGTTTTCTGAAATCCTGTTGGCACTTCCCCAGCCAGCTGGGACAAGGCAGTAGAAGGTAATAAACAAGGTTACACAACGGGCAAGGGGCTCAGAGGTTGTGCGAACTGGCCAACGGGGCACCATTTTGATTCTTTTAAAAACTATATGGAGGTGATTTAGGTCACCGTTTGGCATGCAGACACAGATGTTCCTAACATTCCCTAGCGTTAACTGGGTCCTCCTCCCACCCCACCCTACCCCTGGGTCGGCCTGGCCCCCATTTTGTGGCAGGTACATTCTGAAGTTGGGTCTTGAGTGGTGTCCAGTGTGACAATGCGAAGCCCCAGCGTCCAAAGCTGCCCTGGGACCTCCCCAGCCTCCTGGTCCCCCAGCACTGAGGGACCGCGACCGGCCGCTACTCTAAATCTGCGGGCGGCGGGTGGGAGGAACAGTTTTCACCATCGAGGGGGAGATAGCATCACCAAACCTCCTGCGCCCGGGCCCCCACCGGCCCGCTGGGGTGGCGTTCTCCCTGACGTTTCCTCCGCGGACCGGCTACCAGGGACCGCACTCCCCAGAACTCCTAGAACTGTCCCTACGCAGATCCCCTTAAAAACACAGGCGCATCCGGGGGAGCCGAGACCTTCAGGATCCCGCCCCGGGCACCGAGAGGGTCTGGGCAGCCCGGGCGCACGTGTCTCTGGGAATGGCCGGCGTCCTCCAGGCTGGGAACTGGAGCTCGGAGCGCCCCGCGCGCGCCGGCCAGCAACCTGGGCCTGGAGCTGGCGCTCCTCTGCGGGGCTTCGACGGGGCCCCAGGGGCGGGGGCGCCGCGCGCCTCACCTGAGCGGGACGCGGATGGCCAGGTATCTGTCGACGGCCACCGCCAAGAGGCTGAAGATGGAACTCTGCGTGAGCACGAGCACGAAGCAGGCGAGGAAGAGGCAGCTGTGGAAGTCGGTGCAGAAGCCCAGGCTGATGGTGATGGCAAAGGGGACGGCGAAGAGCCCCACCGCCACGTCGGCCGCCGCCAGGGACACCAGGAAGTAGTTGGTGGGCGTCTGCAGCGCGCTCGACGTGCCCACCGCGGCGCACACCAGCATGTTGCCCGCCACCGACAGCGCGGCGATGGCCAGCTCCAGCGCCACATACAGCGCGTCCTCTGCCTCCAGCGGCATGGCCCGGCCGACCCAGCCCCTTCGTCGCCAATTCCGGCCGCGCTGCGCGCGGGGCAGCCGCGTAGGCCCCTCCGGGCACAGCCGGAGAGCCCGCACCGCGCGTCCGCCACTCGCGTCTGACTAGCCAGACTCGCGCGCCCGGACCCGGGATTCCGGAGGCGGGACCTCGGGGAGGCGGCGACGCCCATTGGCCGGCGCGGCCGCCCGTCTCGGACCCGGCGGAGCGCCGCCCCTTTTCCCCCGCAGAGGACCCCTCTGCGCCCGCGCCGGGCTACACGGGGCTCGACAGCACACGCCCGGGCTAGGGCTGCGGTCCCCGAAGCGTCGTGTGGTGGCGCTCTCTGGCAAAGTCAAGTTCCCCAACTTTCCCTTAGGCTCCAACTCCGTGGGTGTGTCCCAAGCAGTCGCACTGTCTGCCAAACCGCGCGGCGCGGCGCCAGCAGAGCCCGTGTCGCCCATGGGATTGGGACCGACTCTGCCCCGGGCGCCCACCAGTACCCCCAGCCAAGCCCCCCCAACCGCTCCACCGCCCGCGCGGCACGTTGAGGACGCACCGCAACCCCGGCCATTCCCTTGTCAAGCAGAGTTCGCCTGGCAAAGTGGACGACGCGCCGCGGGGCGGTACACGAGGGGCCTGAACTCTTAGGTTCCCACCCGGCCCGTCCCTTCGGGTCGCGACACCCTCAACGGCAAGGATGGCTCTGGAACAATGTCGTCCCTCCCCTGCACCCCGCCAGGCTCCCCAGCCTCACCTGCTCCTCTGCGCTCACCGCCACTACACCTGCCGCTCCAGCTCTGCCTTCTACCTTGCGACGTTCACGTCCTTTGTCCACCCCACCACCATGCCAGTGTTCCCAGGCCCTCTTTGTTCTTCAGGCCCACTGTGGCTAAACTCAGGCTCCCAAGGTGTCATCCGTGGTCCTCACACCCTTACCTACCTGGGCAGCCCTAAGTGCCCCCTGAGTGCCGGCCCGAGCGCCCCACTGCAGATTTTGAACTCCGTCAGTAGAGCTGGAGGGCCCCCAAATCCAGCAAGTCCAAAATCAAGCTCCTCTTCATCTCTGCCCCAAACCTGTGCCTTCTCCTTCTCCTGGGACACAATTATTGACCTTCCCACTCACCCTCACCCACACTAGGAAGTGTGTGGACAACCTCCTTCATCTTTCCCCACATCCAAATAGTTTGTGTTACCAATTCTCCTTCCAGAGCTTTGCTTCTCTTCTCCCTAAAGCCCTGTCTCCAGCAGGTTCCTCCTCATAGGTGGTTCCCATCATCCCTCCCTCACCTCTGCCCTGGGTCCCACCAACACCATCATTCTAGAACACACCTGGCCTTGCCATTCCCTGACCCCAAATCCTTTGCTAGCATTCACCAGACAAAATAGTCAAAAGATTATCAGGGAATGGAAAAGATGCTTGCGAAATAATCATAAGTCATCTCCAAAAATCACTTCATGGAGTTGACTGCTAAACGGAGGAGGAATTCTTTTGGGGGTTATGAAAATATTCTAAATGTGGTGATGGTAGCCCAGCTCTGTGACTATACTAAAAAACCATTGAACTGTACACTTTAAGTGGGTGGACTGTATGGTAGATGAATTATATCTCAGTGTAGCTGTAGGAACAACAAAACCCCTCAGCCTCCAACAGTCATGACCAGTACTACCTGCCCCTATATAATAAGGGCAATGCATTTTCCCAAAGTAGTCACAGCAGATGTCTTGGATGGGTGAGGTTATTATAAGGGGGATTGTTTTTCCCTCTATTTTCCAGGTGTTTTTATTACTTCCAAAATTAAAAAAAAAAACCTGACTTTATGTTAAAATATTACATAATGCACGAATGCCATGCCCTGGCTATCTGAGATCCGATCCCACCTCTCCACTTCCCACCTTCCCATAGCATTTGACATAAACTAGATGGTTTGTGTCACATAGATGGTAAACTAGAACCTTGCAGAGATCAAGGGACTTATTTATCCAAGTGGGGGTGGGGGAGCGTGAAGGAATTGGGGTAGGGGTGAGGGACTGGCTCAGGGACAGCCATGCTCAGGAGAGTAGAGAAGGGAAGATGGCCTGAGCAGGGAAGGTTTCAGCAGCAAGGAGGGAGTGTTGGGCTGTTCTCCTGGAGGTACAGGGCACCAGCCCCGGGAGGGGGGCGGTGTCTCTGAGCAGAGCCATGATGGATCTGCGTGTTCTCTGGCCACAGTAGCTGGAGAGCTGGCGAAGGGAGAGGAGAGAGCAGGGCAGACGCCAGCCAGTTGCTGGGAGTGCTTCCCGTACACTCTGCAGCCTCCAGGCCCTGGGCTCAGCTCCAGCATTTTCTGTGCCCAGAATTCCCATTTCCCTTTTTGAGAGCCCAACCTCATTCAGGAAACTTTCCCCAAATCACCCAAGTGGGAAGAGTGCCCACACCGTGCAAGGCTGTGTCCTAGCCCCACCTGCATTGCAACCTGTTGGGTTCCACGTGACTGGTGTCCACCTCCAGCCACCCACCAGCAGAGCCTCCCTCCTTTCTGTCCTCTCCCCACCTGGCCTCCATCTGGCACAGTGCCCTGCACTCCACAGCCACCCCCTCCTCTTCACCAAGTTCACAGGAAATGTATTGAATTATCCTGACTCCATTAACCCCAATCTAGAACTCATGCTGGGATTTCACCTGGACTTGTGGGATCCTTAAGGGCAGCAGGAATAGCAAAGTCAATCGTTGAGAAGACAGGAGAAAAGGTGGAGTCTGAGGGAGTCATGAGGTTTAGTCTCTAAAGCAACCACAGTGAACAGAGCCCACATCTCAGCAGCAGAGAACCCAGGTTTGATTCCCAACTCTGAGGTTGACCTTGGTTGGGCAAGTTAGTTAAACTACACCACAGTTTCTAATGCATAAGATGCAATAATACCTATCTCATAGGGGTTGGGGCAAAGGGGACAAGAGGAACCATCTGCCATGTGACCACCTGTAGCGTCTAGACTCCTTGAAAACTATTGCAGTGATGGGAGCATTTGGATAAATTAGGAGTAGAGTCCTAGATACCCAAATAGGTCTTTAATTGGTCAAAGTGGAAGGGTACATTTTGTGAACCAAATGACCCTCTGTGAACTTCCAGATGGCTGACACCCATTCTATCTCCCACTGCTACTCCATCTTGTCCAGTTGCCAGAAGAGAATCAGGTGGCATCCAGATAGCTTCAGAGTAGGCACAGTACCTAGAGGAGATGTTGTCAAAGACCCAGACACTGTCTGCATTTTGGCTTTGCCATGTTTCATCTGTGGTTTATTGCCTCATGGTCATAAAAAGGCTGCTACTACTACAAGCATCACTTGCTTACACAATGACACTGAAAGCCAAAAGGGAGCTAACTTCCCCGTCATTTATCATGGGACAAAGTCTTGGATCACACACTACTCTAAAACTCTCATGAGCACAGGAAATCCATGTTGGAGGGGGTGTGGTGGAGAGATAAGTTTACTAATGTTAGGAATGAAAAATGAAATTACTACCAACTACACCAAAATAAAGAGGCGTATATACTAATACTATAAACAATTGTATATGAATAAATAAGATAACCTACATGAAAAAGACAAATCCCTAGAAAAATGCAAACCACCAAAACTGACTCAAGAAGAAATTAAAAATATGAATAAATATATAACAAGTAAAGAGACTCAATTGGCAATGAAAAAACTCTCCACAGAGAAAAGTCCAGGCACAGATGGTTTCACTGTCAAATGTTACAAGACATTTAAAGAAGAATGATACAAATCCTGACAAAGTTTTATAAAGGAGTTTCACAGAAAGTGGTGGGAACACACCTCATCTCATTCTATGTGGCTAATATTATCCTGATACTACCCCCAAAGAAAGGCTTAACAAGAAAACTACAAACCAATTGTCCTTATGAATATAGATACAAAAATTCTCAAGCCACAACTGAATCCAGCAACATAGCAAGGATTATACATCATGAACAAGTGGGATTTATGCAAGGAATGCAAGGCTGGTTTAACATACTAAATCAATCTGTGTAATACACCTTACTCATAAAATAAAGGACAAAAATCACATAACCATATTGATAAATACAGAAAAAGCAAACCTAACACCTTTAATCATAAAAAACAGTGAACAAAATGAAAAAATAAAAAGAGAAGGAAACTTTTTCAATCTACTAAAAACCGTCTAGGGGTGCCTTGGTGACTGAGTCAGTTGAGTCGCCGACTCTTACTATCAGCCCAGGTTATCTCGGGGTCATGAGATTGAGCTCTGTGTTGGCTCTGCACTCAGCAGAGAGTCCGCTTAACATTCTCTCTCTCCCTCTCCTGTGCCCCCACCCCCTACTCATGATCCCATGCCCTCTCTTTTAACAAATAAATAAACAAAGTAACAAAAGCCATCTTTGGAAAACTCATAGTCAATAACATATTTAATGGTAAAAGACTGAAAGATTTCCCTCTAAGATCAGGAGTAAGACCAGATGTTCATTCCTGCCACTTCCATTCAGCATTGCATTGGTGGTTCTAGGCAGGACAGTGAAGCAAAAAGAAAAATAAAAAAAGGAATAAGGGAGGGCAGAGCACCTAGCTGGCTCAGTCAGTAGATCATGTCTCTTGATCTTGGGTGGTTGGGTGTAAAGCTTACTTACTTAATAAATAAATAAGTAAATAGGAATAAGAGGCACCCAGATTGGAAAGAAGTAAAAATATATCAATTCAAAAATGCCATTATCTTAAATATAGAAACTCCAGGGGATCAAAAAAAAAAAAAACAAACCTATTGGAACTAATAAATGAACTTAGCAACACTGTAGTACACAAGGTTGTTATGTTGTTCAAAATATAAAGTCAACTGTATTTTTATTCAATAGCAATAAACAATCTCAAAAATTAAATCAAGAACACAATTCCACTCGGGTGCCTGGGTGGCTCAGTCAGTTAAGTGTCTGACTCTTGGTCTTGGCTCAGGTCATGGGCTGTGGGATCAAGTCTTGGGTCAGACTCCTAGCTCAGCAGAGAGTCTGCTTGAAAGATTCTCTCCCTCCGTTGCCCTGCTCCTGCTCTAAATATAAATATAAATAAATAAAGCTTAAGAAAAAGAACACAATTCCATTTACAAGCATAAAATAGAATAAAATCCTTAGGAATAAAGTTAACTAAAGAAGTGTATGACTTATACAATGAAAACTGTAAAACATCACCAAAAGAAATTAAAGAACACCTAAATAAATGAAAAGACATCCCAGGTTCATGGATTGGAAAAAAAAATCTGATTTGGAAAACAAAATGCTGCTCAAATTTATCTGTATGTTCTTTACAATTTCTTTCAAAATACTTGCTGATTTCCTTGCAAAAATTGACAGGCTAATCCTAAAATTTATATGGAAATGCAAGGGACCTGGAATAACCAAAACAATCTTGAAAAAAAAAAAGGCAAAGTTGGAGAACTGATACTTTCTGATTTCAAATCTTACTGCAAATCCACAGTAACCAAGACCATCTATATGTCTGTCTTTGTGCTAGTACTAGCACAAAGACAGACATATAGATTGCTGGAACAGAATTGAGAGTCCAGAAATAAGCCCTTACATGTGCGGTCTGTTGATATTGATATTCAGCAAAGTTCCCATGGCAATTCAACAGGGAAAGAAAGGCCTTTTTAGCAAATGGTGAGGGGACAATTGGATAGCCACGTGCAAAAGAATGAAGTTGGACCCTTACTTCATACCTTACATAAAGGAAGGGATCAAAAGACTAAACGTAAGAGCAAAACCTATAAAAGTTTTAGAAGAAAACACAGATGTTCATCTTGGAACCTTGGACCAGGCAACAATTTCTTAGGTATGACACCAAAAGCCCAAGCAACCAAATAAAAAATAGATAAACAGGACTTCATCAAAATTTAAAACTTTTGTACATCAAAAGGCATTATGAAGGGAAAGACAGTCCTCAAAATGGGAGAAAATATTTGCAAATCATATATCTGGTTTGCAAGAGTTTAGGATTTGTACAACTCAACAAAAGAAAGACAAACAACCCAATTTTTTTTAAAAGATTTTATTTATTTGACAGCGAGAAACACAGCTAGAGAGGGAACACAAGCAGCAGGAGTGAGAAAGGGAGAAGGCTTCCCACCAAGCAGGAAGCCCGATGTGGGGCTTGATCCCGGGTCTCTGGGATCATGACCTGAACCGAAGGCAGTCACTTAACCAACTGAGCCACCCAGGCACCCTGATCAACCCAATTTTTTAAATGGCAAAGAATTTGAATGGACATTTCTCCAAAAAAGAAACACACAAAACAAGTCCCATAGCTTTATAACCTGATGCTGCGCGGACAGGTGAGTGGCTGAGGCTGAGTGACTGGATGCCTTGCCCAGAACCACTACACACACTGGTGAGTGGCAGAGCTCTTAAACCAGATCTGTTTGCATGCTAGCTGCCCTCCTGGCAATGCCCACATCTGCCCCATGCAGAGACAGATCTCCCTGAAGATCTTCAGTAAGGAAAAGGCCACTGAAATTTTTCCTAAACATGTGGTTTCTTTCTGATAATCAGGAGACTTTAAGGTCAGATGTCCAGTTACACAGAAAAGGTACTGGGGAGGATTTCTGGAATAGGACGAAGAGCTATTCCAGAAATCCTCGGGGTGACTTCCGGCTCAGGCCCCAGGCCCTTAGGAAAGGTGGGTGAAGCACTAGGTTCCAGGAGGAAGATGCCTGGTGAGATAACATGGAAATTGAATCTGGACACCGGACTCCCCTCCTCTCTTCTTTCCTCCCTGTGTGGCCCCCAAATTGTGCAGAATTGTGCTCATTCTGCTCTGGGTCCAACATCAGGGTACTGGGTGCCCCTCCAGCCTAGTCGCCTTTCCCTCAGTGGGCGGAGGACCAGGAATGAGGCTGATAAGTCACCATCCTGGCCCCAGGCAGGCCGACCGTGTCTGTCTCCTGTCACCTGTTGGCCTCCTGCCTCTTCAATCTCTTTTCTGGGAAGCTTATTCTATTTTCCACCACATGCTTAAGCTACAAACCTGTATCCTGTCTCTGGGGACTTCTGCAATTCCTTTACCTGAAATGAGGCACTTGTTTCTGTAGCTGACTTCAGAGACCTCAGGTGGAAAATGTCATTTTTCACCAGTGTGGTTTGTGAAGCACATCGTGTGAGGAGGCTAAAGAGTCCTCAGGAAATTTTAGAATCCATTAATCGGCTCTTCACTGCATATTTGAGCTATTCATTCTCCATTTATAACCGTTAGTTACTTCACTGCTCCCAGGAGAAGGGTGGGCATTACCTCAAGCCAAGTGCTCAGTACAGTCACTACCAAGAATCAAGAGTGTGTTGCTGTGTTACTCTTTAGCTCCACAGCAATAACCACCATTTGCGGGTTGCCAGCAGAACCCCAGTGTAGCAGAATCAACCACACTTCAGAGGATGGGCTGTGACCAGTCTAAGCCAATCAGATGATCCCCCTTTCTCCTCTGCCAGCGATTGGCCTAAGTTATGGTCGCATGACTAGCTCTGGCCAATGGGATGTAAAGGGAATTAGGCAGCAAGGTTTGCACCACTTCCTTCCCTACCTGCTTTGGACACTAATGTGTGTTTCTAGAGCTTTGGCAGCCACATTGCAAACATGAGGTAACAAATCCGATGTGAAAACCATCACAGAGAAGGTGATGGGAGAAAGATGGAAGAAAGTGAGGGTTCCTGAACACCTCTTTGAACATCCCCATTGACCCCCAAGAACAGCTCTCTCTGGCCTTCTTGTTCTTAAAACACTATAAATGTCCCTAAGGAATAAGCCATGTTGGCCTATGTTTTTCTGGGACTTGCAGCAAAGCATCCTATGGAATTTAGAGATACACAATGTTTTGGGTCAAGGAAATCTTAGTTCTTGGCTCAGCCATTCAGACAGAATTTCTTGGAAGAGAAGGCTGGGACCCTAGAGCCTAGACTCTGGGGCACAGCCAGCTCTGTGAGAGGATAGGGATCATTGCTTCTTCTCTCTGCACCTTTGTTTCCTCAGTCATGAGATGACAAGGTTACATCCAATGATCTCTAAGGTTTCTCGCCTCTCCCACCTCCTGGTAATGAGTCGGCCACAGAAAATCACAGGAAGCATGACAGAATACAGTGGGGGGCCAGCACCTAGCCCAGCCTCCCCTCAGCTCCCATTACATTTTTTCTGGCATCTGGGGTGACAGCTCGGATTTGGGGGAAGATGAGAAGATAATGGAAGGAGAATTGCCACCCCTTAATAATGAATGTTGTGCAGGGTGGGAAAGTAAAACTGTTGCTCAGGATAAAATCTAGTGGTGTTGGCCACGGGCCATGTGCACTGGGTCTGTTAATACTTTGGTTTTATAGATTGCAAAAATAACATGAGCGCTCAGTACAGAGGTAAACTTATAGAAATATGTTTCAGATGGTAACCTGATCCCAACCTCCCTAATTCTACCCTCCCACGGTTGGGTCTTGAGTATTGTTCCAGGTATTTTTGTGTGCATATACAAACATAGTGCCATGTATAATAGAATCAGAGATACCAGTGATGACATATCCTGTTACAACGTGAAAAGAACATGGGATCTTGGATTAGTGAAATGGAGCATATGCACTTACACAGAGATTTTTGAAGAGCAAAAATAGACCTATACTTTAAGAAGCCTGTTTTCAACAACTATAGCTTGTGAACATCCTTCTGAGAAAAATGTGCCCTTGTCCTTCTGGTACCTATTGTCCCTCGTTGATTGAGTGATTTAAGGGAGAGACAGAGAATGAGCATGAGCAGGGAGAGGGGCAGAGGAAGAGGGAGAAGCAGGCTCTTCACCCAGCAAGGAGCCCGACGCAGGACTCATCCCAGGAACCCTGTGATCATGACCTGAGCTGAAGGCAGACACTTAACCAACTGAGCCATCCAGGTGCCCCACACAACATTATTTTTATAACCACTCTTCTGTTCATGGAAATTCCTACTTTATTCACATAATTGTTGCCGTTACCATTGTCTATAGCTCTTCCTGAGCAGAAGTGGGGTAAATTTCCAGAAATGGGAACTCTGTATGAAAAGGGTCATACAGGGGCATCTGGGTGGCTCAGCTGGTTAAGCATCAGACTCTTGGCATCGGCTCAGGTCATGATCTCAGGGTCATGAGATTGAGCCCCGCACTGGGCTCTGTGCTCAGCGCAATCTGCTTCAGATTCTCTCTCCTTCCCTCTCACTCTTTCTCTCTCTCAAAGAAATAAATAAAATCTTTTCAAAAAAGGTTCATAATTAACATTTTTAAAAAGATTTTATTTATTTATTTGACAGAGAGAGAGAGAGAGACCACAAGTAGGCAGAGAGGCAGGCAGAGAGAGAGGAGGAAGCAGGCTCCCTGCCGAGCAGAGAGCCCAATGAGGGCCTCGATCCCAGGACCCTGAGATCATGACCTGAGCCCAAGGCAGAGGTTTAACCCACTGAGCCACCCAGGTGCCCCATAATTAACATTTTTATGTTTAACACTTAACATATTAACACTGCCACATCACTCTCCAGAAAGATACTATTTATCCTTTGCCAACGGTGTTATCAGAGTATCCATTTCTGCATAATTTTGCCCAAATCAAACATTATCAGTATTTTTTATTTCTTCCAGTCTGATAAGGGAATGGATATATCATCACTGCTTGGTTTTACATTTCTTTGCTTTCTAGTGACGTCAAGTTTCCCGTCATTTTTACTAATATTTTGCACTTTTTTCTAAGAACTGCCTGCAGATCCATTTTTTTCAAGTGGACAGTTTGTCTTATCCATTCTTAGGGGTTTTTGTACATGAGTTATTATGTAGTGAACATTATGTATTGCCTGCTATGCACTGTATTTTTTTTCCCCAGTCTTTTTATACTTTTAATTTTGGTAATGGCATCTTTTGTCATACAGAAGTTGTTTGTGTGTGTGTGTTCTAAGATTTTATTTATTTGACAGAGAGAGAGAGTGCACAAGTAGAGGGAGCAGCAGACCGAGGTAGAGGGAGAAGCAGGGTCCCCGCTGAGCAGGGAGCCCCAAGTGGGGCTCAATCCCAGGACCCTGGGATCATGACCTGAGCTGAAGGCAGAGGCTTAACCAACTGAGCCACCCAGAAGCTCAGAAGTTTTTCATTTTATGTGGTTAAAGGAGTTAAGTCTGTTTCTCCATTTATGGCTTCCGGTTTTTGTGTCTTACTCAGAGAGTAAGAATCTAATTTGTTTTTTTTTCCCCTCCTCTACACCAGGGGCAAGGTGCTCACCCCCATTGTGGAGGCAGGTTCTTTCTGTCTTCTCCCTACTTGTTCGGATTCCATGTCAACCGTCCTAAGTACTTAGGTACTTACAGTACTTAAGGGATGTCCTTAAGCATTTTCTGGACTTCTGATTTGCGAATCTATTTCCCCACCCCCTTCCCTTGGTGGTACTACACTCTTTAAAAGTACTGTATCTTGGACACCTGGGTGGCTCTGTCGGTTGGCATCTGCCTTGGGCTCAGGTCATGATCCCGGGGTCCCAGGATCATGTCCCATGTCTGGCTCCATGCTCAGTGGGGATTCTGCTTCTCCCTCTACCCCACTCCCCACCTAGTGCGGGCTCTCTCTCCCTCTCTGTTAAGTAAATCTTTAAAAAATAAAAATAAAAAATAAAAGCATTACATCTCTACAACCGGATTTGATATCTGGCAGGGTGCGTCCTCCATTATCATTAAGCAGAATGTTCTCGACCTTATTCGCTGTGAGCTCCGCCGGGTTCCCAACAGGTGCTGTCAGGCCAGCCCACGCTGAACACTCCAGGTGAATATTATGGAGTTCGGCAGACACTATTTTCCCTAAATGAAAAAAATCTGGACATTTTAATGATAGTTTTGAGGTCTGGCTCTTGAGACTGAGGTCAGGAAAATCAACAGAGTGCTGGGGCGGCTGTTTGTGAGCCTGTGGGCTTGTTGCTGAGCCCCAAGCTAAGATCACTGCCCACAGGGCCCTGCTCCACCCAATGCAAATCACCACCCTTGGGAATTCAGGTGCCTCCAGGTGAGGTCCGAGTATGGCAACTGAGTAAGCAAAAGTCCTTCCTGAGAGGCACCCAGGAGCAGCCCCTAATCCAGGGTTTCCCTGGGGGTGCTCACCTCCTGCCCTCATTCGGCCTCCCGAGCCAGAGCCCTTCATAGAGACCTGGGGGCAGGAGACAGACGCTGATCTCGCGTGCGTCCACGATGCTATGGCGTAACCTTGGTTTCCCCAAATTGACTTTAAAAAAAAAATTTACCTTTTCTTGCCTTCTTAACAAATATTTTTTATTTATTCATCAGAGAGACAAAGTGTGCACAAGCAGTGGAGAGGGGCAGAGGGAGAAGCAGGCTCCCCACTGAGCAGGGAGCCCAATGCAGGGCTGGATCCCAGAACCCCAGGAATCATGACCTGAGCCCCAAGGCAGACGCATAAACCGCCTGAGCCACGCAGGTGCACCCCATCTGAATCATTTCTAAGCGTAGAGTTCAGTGGTGTTAAGTACATTTGCTATGTTGTGCAACCATTACCACCATCCATCTCCAGAACTTCTTCATCTTCCCCAACTGATGCTGTCCCGAACGAATACTAATTCCCTATCTGCCTCCCCCCAGCCCTGGCAACTGCCCTTCGACTTCCTGTCTCAGGGAATCTGATGACTCCAGGTGTCTCATATAAGTGGAATCAAACAGTACTTGTCCTCTTGCCACTGGCCTATTTTACTTTGCATAATGTTGTCCGGGTTCATCCACATTGGAACATGTGTCCAGTAATATTCCATTGTGTGGTTAGATTGCCCTTCTGCCTTCCAGCTGTAGTGAGTAATGTTGGGGCAACGGGGCAAGCAGCACGGTCAGTATCTTCTTCGGTGATGGATGGTACAGTCCCGGCTCCTCTTGGGATCCACCCCAGGGCTCCCAGGCTTGCCTGGGGGGTGGGGTCCACTCCACTGACTCCTCTATAAAGTGCACCTTACTCTCCAGATTTTGGGTACATTTCCATCATTGTTGTAGTCTCCACAAGGCTCAAAACATTCTGTCAATCAAACCAAATGTCCACCACTTTCTGACCCTCAAATTTTTCCCAGGACCCTGGAAACTCATGGTGTCACCAGAAAATGCCCCAGGTCCTTGACCTCCTCTCTGAACAGCCCCTCCCCCTCTCACTCTGAGGCCCTGCAGCTGTTGACTGGAGGGGGGCGAATCTCGTCTCCCTTCTCCTGCATCCCAGAGGACCGGAGTTGACCAAGTTCCCCTCCTTACGCCCCAGGAATATTCCTCCTCTCTCCTTCCCTATGAAGGAAGCATTTCTCTGGGAAAAGCGGGCTTCAGACCACAGCACCCTCTACCCTTTCTTACTGCAGTCATCTGCTTACTTCCCGGCCACTATGCCCACTTCCCTGATGCGCTTTGGTCCCGGACGTCCCCCCCCCACTGTCTTTCTCTGACCAGATGCTCCTGTCATTGTTCTCTGTAGCTTCAACAGTGTCTTTCCATGGATCCTCTTGCTTCTGCTTCCCAGCTTCCTGGTCAGTCCTCTTTGTCTCCCAGCCATCTGGGCCACGGGAGCCACCGCTATCCTGGTGCTCTCACCTCAGGGTCGCCGCCAGGCTCCAGAATCTCTGCTCCCATCACTGCGTGCACCCTTCCAGGCCTTTCCTCTGCCAACTACCCGCCCCATGCCCCGTTAGCTCCACCTGCCCCTCCTGGTTCCAGCTGTGGAATAACCACAGTGTTCCCCCTGCTTGGCTCCCGCCCACTGCCCGGGCCACCTGTAGCATATCCCACCTGCCCTTGGCCCATGCATGGCCTTGCTAGCCCCGGGCACCGGCTGCCCGAGAAACCCACTCTTCCACTGCTCCCCATTCACCCTGCACCCCCACATTCTCCCTTGCTCTGGCCTTGTCCCCAATAAGCAGCGAAATGTGCTGTCTCCTTCCGTCCTTTAAGAAAAAAAGAAAAGGAAAACCGTCTTTGACCCCCAGGGCGCCCTTCCAGCGATCTTGCCTTTTCTCTCCTCCCCTTTAAAGCGGTGTCTCCGCTGTTCCCGGCGTCCTTCCCGCCCACCCTCGGTCTAGCACCGCCACCAGCAACTGGCGTCTGGCCCAGGGTAGGGCCAGTGCCCATGCGTTGCCCTGCGGGCCTGCCCGACCACGTGGGTCACGTGGTCACTCCCCCTAGAAGCTCTGGCTTAGGAGGTGCCAGGTACCGACCTTCCGGCCCAGCAGTCAGACTGTGTGGGCCTCTCCGCCCTCCACCCCCAGCAGCTCCCCCAGGGAATCCTCTGGCCAGTCCGGCTGTTGTGCATCGGACGACCCCCAAAATCACGTAACCACAGTATTCCTTTTTCTCCTGGGCTCCGGACCCCGATAATTTCCTGTCGGCCCCATTTTTCCAGCCAACCTGCCTCCCGATTTCTCCCGAGTCTCCTCTAGTTCAGCAAGCGGCGCCAGGGGTGGTCAAGTGCTGAGTTCCCACCTCCGTGGGTCATCCTTGATTTCTGTCTTTCTCTCTGGTCACATCCAATTTAAGTGCATTTGCCCTGCTTGAAACCTATTCCGAATCTCCCTGCTTCGGCTATCATCCTGCCTAAGCTCCCTTGCCTCTCACCTGAACTGCGGTAGGGACCTCCTGGCCCGGTTTATTTTATTATTTTCTTTTCTTTTCTTTTTTCACTGTTTTATTCAGAGCCCTCCAATTACTTTTAAGGCCTGGGAGGTTCTCACTTATCTTTTCCAGCCAGCGAACTCACACATATTGCTGCTCATGCTGGCCTTCCTATGCCCCCGCCCCCCACAGCTCTGTCCTGCCCCCAGCCCTACACAGCTAGCAGGTTCCTGCCGTAGGACTTTTGCACATGCTGTTCCCCTAGCCCACCAAAGCTCTTGCCCCCATTTTCTTATGGCTCCCTCTCCTCTCTTTCAGGTGTCTATTCAAATGTTGTCACCTACCCAAAGAGCCTTTCTCTGGCCATTCTTCCTAGGAGAGACCCTGCCCACAGTGGCACACTATACTTGTCTCTCTCGGCACTGCTTTCCTTCATGGTGCTTATCAATACCTGTCATCTTGTACATTCCTATTTCTCACCTGCCTCCCCTACCAAAAGGTGACTCCAAAAGGACCCCAGCTGAGTCTGCCTTATTCCCGATTGTATCCCCAGCACCTGACATTCTGCCTGGCACAGAGGAGCCCTGGGGAACATTAGCAGATGAATCCAGGGTTGCTCAGAAATGTGAGCCTGAAAAGCACTGAAGTAAAGAAAACAAACACTGGGCTATTATTCAGAAGCGAAGGCAACCAGCTTTCTCACATGATAAGTCAGTGAGTTCTGCCTCCCACGCTTTACCTGCAAATCTATCTGGCTTTTATATTTTTGCAAAGGAGGGTACAGTGATGTGGTTTGCAGTGTAGAGGTCGGGAGCCAGAGGCCAAGAAAGACGTCTTTGCTGCAAAAAGGTGGTTTTAGCAAAAAGGTGGTTTTAGGGGCGCCTGGGTGGCTCAGTTGGTTAAGCAACTGCCTTCGGCTCAGGTCATGATCCCGGAGATCAGGGATTAAGTCCCACATCAGGCTCCCTGCTCGGCAGGAGGCCTGCTTCTTCCTCTCTCACTCCCCCTGCTTGAGTTCCCTCTCTGGCTGTATTTCTCTCTGTCAAATAAATAAAAT
>PITA01017753.1:0-15184 GCA_004023965.1 Spilogale gracilis | reverse complement strand
AAAAAGGTGGTTTTATTAAAGCACGGAGACAGTACCCTGTGGGCAGAAAGAACTGCATTGAGGGTGTGAGGGGTGACTGATCATATACTTTTTTGCTGGGGGCGGTAAGGTTAAAGGGAGGTTTCTAAAAGGACTTTCAGATGCTGCAGAAGACTCACAGGACCCTGGAGGCCTGGCCATCAGCAAGCTAAGGTTGTTCTTGCTCTAGCAAGGCATTAACATGAAAACAGTTGGGCTGGGTGGCTCAGTCAGTTACGCGTCTGACTCTTGGTTCCGCTTGGGTCGTGATCTCAGTGTCCGGAAATCGAGCCCCATGTCCCGCTCAGGGTTCAGTGGGCCGGCGGGGGGAGGGGGGGCGGGGAGGGGGCGGTGGTGGTCTGTTTGAGATTCTCGGTCTCCCTCTGCGTCTGCTCTGTTCCCATACCCTTCTCTCTCCTTTTTGAAAGAAAAGAAAAGAAATCTTAAAGAAAAAAAAAAAAGACAGTTGGGAGTTCCTGAGGCAATGTTACACTCTGTCTATCTCAAGTATTTGTCAGCGGTCTGCAAGTTCATTTAATTTTATTTACATTCCCTTTTGCCTTTGTTCCCCCCATCACTATGGAGGGGAGGGTTATGCTAGGGCTCTAGGAACCTGATTCTATGGGTTTCTAGAAGTTAGCTATTGATAAGATTGCTTTTTTTTTTTTAAAGATTTTATTTATTTGACAGAAACACAGCCAGAAAGGGAACACAAGCAGGGGGAGTGAGAGAGGGAGAAGCAGGCTTCCCACTGAGCAGGGAGCCCGATGTGGGGCTCGATCCCAGGTCTCCGGGACCATGACCTGAGCCAAAGGCAGTCGCTTAACCAACTGAGCCACCCAGGCGCCCCAAGATTGCTTTTTCTCTTGTAAATCACTAGGACATTTTTAAACTGAGGGGGTCTCCTGTCTTTGGACTGTGAGCTCTATCAGTTAACCATTTGTTTTCTTCCCTTCCCTTAAGTCTAGGGTGGCCTGGAGTGCCTGGGAACCTCACCCATATTCTGTGGGGATGGGGGTGGGTGGGGAGGGGGATGGTTGTGGAGTCTGAAAAAATGAAAAGTTAAAACATTTTTTAAAAACAAAGAAGGGTGCCTGGGTTGTTCTGTGGGTTAAGCATCTGCCTTTGGCTCAGGTCATGATCTCCGGGCCCTTGATCAAGCCCCACATTCCTCTCTGCCCCTCCCCCTGTGCGTGCTCTCTCTCTCTCTCTCTCTCTCTTTCTCTCTCAAAAATAAAAAAGAAAATAAACTCTTTAAACACACACACACACACACACACAGGGAAATAGAATATGGTTAAACGCCAGGACCAGAGGCCCAGTGTCATACCAACATCCACGGGGAACTCGGGGTGGAGGCATAGGGTTTAAATTCTCACATGACATGAAATAGAGCATGCTGGAAAGGGATAAAGTGGACACAGAGCCATGTATGTCACTATTGATAAATATGAGAGTAAATATCAAAGAAAGTTTGGAAAGCCTGGAAAAGAGTTAATGATGTCCAGGGGAAACTCTGGAGCAGGACTGCTTAAATAAATATTATGACTTTCTAACTATGAGCTTGGATCATTATTGAAAAAAGTAAATATACCTACTAAAACATGCATGATTTCATGCCCAACACATATACCTTGATAAACCCTCAAAGCCAGCCAAGATTTAAACTACAACAATGAAGGAGCGCCTGGGTGGCTCACTCGGTTAAGATTTGACTCTTGATTTCAGCTCAGGTCATGATCTCAGGGTTGTGGGATGGAGCCCTATGTTGGGCTCTGCAATGAGTGGGGAGTCTCCTGGAGATGCTTTCCTTCTCCTTCTGCCCCGCCCCTGTTCATGTGGGCTCTCTCTCATTAAATAAAAAATCTTAAAAAAAAAAAAAAAATACAGCCTGGAAAATTCTGGAGGAAAACCGGGAGCACTCCTTTATAACCCTGGGCCAGAGAAGAACTTTCAAGCTTTGACTTAAAACCCAAAGGCACAAAAGTAAAGATAAAATTTTTAAAACTTTGCCTGGCAAAGACAAAGCACCAGGAGCAAAGACAACTAACCAGCTGGGGGAAACTATCTGCAGCTCAAATCACAAACTTCATCTCTTTAACATACAAAAAGCTCCAAGGTAAGATTTCTTTCTTTTTTTTTTTTTTTAAAGATTTTATTTATTTATTTGTCAGAGAGAGAGATCACAAGCAGGCAGAGAGAGAGGAGGAAGCAGGCTCCCTGCAGAGCAGAGAGCTCAACGCGGGCCTCGATCCCAGGACCCTGAGATCATGACCTGAGCTGAAGGCAGAGGCTTTAACCCACTGAGCCACCAACGTGCCCCAAGGTAAGATTTCTAAACACACAGTGAGACAAGCAGGCAAAGGAGAAGAGAAGACAATTCGTAGAGAAAGAAACACAAATAGGATTTGCACAGCCAGCCTCATTCATAATAAAATGCAAATTAAAACAAAATTCTGATATCATTTCTTCTCTATCAGATGGGCAAAAATCCCAAGATCTCATAACATGTTCTGTGGGCCAAGTTGTGTTAAAGAGACACCTCCTCTGTTCCTAATGGGAGAAGCCAGCCCAGGACCTACAGAGGCATTCTGGCGGTTTCTATCCAAAGCACAAATACATGTACCCTTTGACCCAGCAGTAAAATGTTTGAAACTTACACAGAGGAGCCTATCTGTACTTGTGTAAATGAATAATCACAGCATTGTTGTAATCAATTGCAAGAGACTGGAGACCCCCTGATATTCATCACCTGTGGGGCCCTATGTCCCAGTTTGCCTAGGAGAGTTTACACCTTTGGTTCTATATAATTAAGCATAGAGACCCCCACTTTCAGTCTTGAAAGTGTCTGGGTTTGGAGGATAGATCATACAGCCACTCCTCTGGGGACTAGGTAAATAATTTATGCTGCCCCAGTACAATGGAGTACCAGACAGCAGAAACAGAGTGAGTAATGCTCTTTATGTATTGATAGGGAAATGTCTCCAGATACACTGGTAGGGTAAGGGAAAAGAAAAGCGAGATACAGAACAATGTAAACAGCATGCATTTGTTGGCTTAAAAGTAGGGGTGGGGCAGGGAGATATAATGATATTCCCATTTGCCTCTACACGCATGACACTCTGGAAAAGAACACAAAATAACTGATAACATGATTATCTGTGTGCGTTTGCACGGAGAGGTGAGGAGAGACTGAGTAGCTGGGAGATTTTTCACTGTTAAATCTTTTCATAATTTTTTATTTTTGAGCCAAGTAAAACTAAGTTTTTTTTTTTTATTTTGTTTTTTTAAAGATTTTATTTATTTGACAGAGAGAAACACAGCCAGAGAGGGAACACAAGCAGGGGGAGTGAGAGAGGGAGAAGCAGGCTTCTCGCCGAGCAGGGAGCCCGATGTGGGGCTCAATCCCGGGTCTCCAGGATCATGACCTGAGCCGAAGGCAGTCGCTTAATCAACTGAGCCACCCAGGCGCCGCCAAAACTAAGTTTTTGAAATTTAAAGACTTAAGCTTTAAGGTGCAAAAGAATATACATTGTTACAGAGGCTTCTGGGTGCCCCCTTTCCTTTTAATATCAGAGGCCCCGTTTTTAGCCAGCCTTACTGCTGTCCGCCTGAAAGACTACATTTCCCAGCCTCCTTTGCAACTAGGTATAGCCATGGGACTAAATTCTAGCGGATGAAATAAATATAAGTATTTCACAGATTTTCTGAAAAGACTTCAAAGAGACAGGGCAAGTTTTCCTTAATCCTGCCACCTGGAACACAGCTGTGATGGCTGGAACTCTGACAGCCATTTTAGGTCCTGAGGACAAATGTCATATACTCTGGGATGTCAGAGTGGAAAGGAGCCTGGGTCCCTCATCATTTTATGACTCTAACATCTTTGGACTTTTTTTGTGTGTGAGAAATAAGTAAGCTTTTTTCTCTTGTCTCACATAGTATTTTTCAGGTCTCTATCCCTGCAGCTTGACTTAATCCTAACAAATACATCAGTGCACCAGAGCCCTGAAAAAATACTGAAAGGATGTTAATTTCAGGAAAATATTTTTACTATGATGCCAAGAGATTTTTATTTTCTTTGTGCTTTTTGGTATTTTCTGTACTGAACACCTGTTTTCCTAACAACTGTCACTTGAAACTACGAACATTTGCACAACTCTAAAAAATGGATCTTCCAGTTTCTGGTTTTGTGGCAGGAGGACTTTCCATTTCAAAGGAGATGATGATGATGAGGGGTACCACGTGTCAAAGCCACTCACAAGGGGTTCCTAGCAGCAGAGACCCCACTGCCTCTCTGCTGTTGCAGGACACGCTCAGGGCCTGTAAGGTGAGGACAAGACTTCTGTTGCTTTAACTTGTGAACAGGACCTAGAAGATGCTCCATGCCAGGTCTGATCCAGGTTTGCCAAATCCCCTAATTCTGCTTGCTTGCTCTCTTCGGGGAAACAATCTTCCATTGTCTTGCAGAATGTAGGAAGCAGGAGGAGAACCCTCCGTGGCCTGTGGCCATGGCAGATGTCATTCTTGTGGATTGCTGACTGACTCAGTCTGGGAGTAGAAGTCCAGCACACATTCTTGGGGTCCAGCATGGGCTTCCCCTATTGCCGTGTATGAATGGTTCCAGAGAGAGAACCTTTCCAGAAGCGTGTTGAGAGGGGCTCTGAGGCCAGAACAACCACATCACTTGGTTTTCTGTGCCCAGATGCCTGCCGTTAGGCAATCTGTGATTCACACTTTCGGCCTGGTGCTTCTCCAGCTGGGGTCCCGTCCTCTGAGGGGTCAGGCCTGTCCATCCGTGGGTTCTGAGAACCACGGGGCCTGTCTCCGTGATTAGATGATGAAGCTTGTTAAATTCACTCCGAAGATCTTTATGGGGAAAGGCACCATTTTTATATTCAACTATCGTGGATGAGGGTTACGAAGGGAATATGGAATTCTAAACATTTTTAAGACTTCAAATGAAACATGTAAGCCTTCAAAATAAAAGAACTCAAAACGGTCTTGAAGGGCACAGTGTCGAACTCGGCTCTGAGATCCCTGAGGGGATCTTGGGTTTGCCTGGGTCTGTGGAAAGAGGCCTAAAACCCCGGCTTAAAAGATTTCAAGTTCAGACTCATTGAAAATATCCAGGCACTGGAATATATCTGATCTGGTCTAAATAATTCACCCAAACCCTTCAGGAAGAAAGGGCTTTACTAAAGCTAGCTGGAGAAACTGGGTCTTTCCCTTCCCATATGTCCAACTGGTTGCCACAGCATCCTCCTGGCTCCCACCCCCAGCCCATGAAGACCTGTCTTCCCTTCTGCGCCCCCCCACCCCCACCATACCCAGTGGCCCCTTACCGACCCCCGGACCTTCCCTGTCCCTCCAGTGTGCCTGCCCTGGGACAGCTTGTAGTCCATGGGGGTGGGGACAGATAAGAACCCCAAAAAGACACCTGTGGCCAGATTCCCTGTACATCTCACAGCGACCCCGGAGGAAAAGTGAAGGCTGCATTGAGAGGTTATTTCAGGGGGACATGATTTAATCAGGATGTGGGGGAGGGGGTCGAAGGAATGCTTCTCGAAGACAGTCTTACCTTATTTGGGGGACCCTATAGTGACAGGGGCAGGGATCCCTGGGTTGACTGTTGGGGCCTCGGGAGGTGCACGGTCCCAGACTGGCTGGACAAGCTGGGTCAGACTATCCAAACTGATTCCGAATGTGGCCAGCAACAGGCCGCTGGGCATTTACAAGGAGGTACTGCAGTTGTATGATAGGGTGGTGCACTTTCCTTCCCGGGGAGGAGGAGGGACAGCTGGGAAAGCTGGATGGCCTTGAAATGCCTGTGTTCATAGCTGCCAGTTAGGTCCGCGCCTGCATGAGCTGCTCCGAGAACAGAGCGGAAAGTAATCTTCCCACCGAAGACCAGGAAGGGACACAGGCCTGGCGCCGATGGCTGGTTTGGCTCTCCAAGGGTGGAAGATTCCTTTGAGTGGAGCTCCTCCAGGCAGCTTGGGGCACCCGTTCCCCCAGGCCTCAGCACTGCCTGCCCTCAGGCTGCCCACGGAGCAAATAAAAATGCAAGATCCCAGGGGCACCTGGTTGGCTCTGTTGGGAGAGCATGCGGCTCTTGATCTCAGGGTGGTGAGCTCAAGCCCCATGTATGGAGTAGAGATCACTTAAAAAAAACAAAAACAAAAACAAGGGCACTTGGGTGGCTCAGTCGGTTAGGATCCCAACATACGGGGATCAAGTCCTGCGTGGGCTCCCTGCTCAGTGGGGAGTCTGCTCCTCCCTTGGCCTGCTGGCCCCCTGCTTGCGTGCTCTCTCTCTTTCCCTCTGTGAAATAAATAAAATCTGGGGAAAAAAAAAAAAAAGACAAACACCAAGTGGACCCTGTATACTATCTGGTGACCCGAGTCAGCCTACAGACCAGGCCGCCCCAGCCCTTCACTGGGGCCCTGCAGAAGAAATTCTGTTGAAAGCCTCACAGCCCGAGATGCGCTGGGCCTCACTTCCCTCCTGGCTGGGGAATAGAAGCCGCATTGCAAGGCTCCAACTCCCACCTACAGAAAGGGTTAGGCTGACTTTTAAGGCCGAAGTGGCAGGAAGGAAGGGGACCCACCCAGGGTCTAAGAGACTAAGCAGCATGAATCCCAGGGGATGGGGGTGGCGTTGGGGACGTGGTGGTGGGAGGCTGAGGCCTGACCCTTGGCCTGGGTAACGGGGGCACAGGGAGCCCTACTGCCCGGGAATGGAGGGTACAAAAGGGCAACGGCAGCAGCTCATTGCTCATCAGCACACGTAGATCTCCCTCCTTCTTTCCTGGACTCAAGGATAAGCAGTCACCAAAACTTGGACAGAGAGGATTTAGTGAGGGAGCTCCAGCATGCTGGAAGAGTTCTCAGAGCCCACCCACATGCCCAAGTGCAGCCCTCGTTCCAATTCCCGTGGAAAAGAGCAAAGCAAGCCCCAAATAAGGGTGTACGCTCGTCAGCACTAGCCTCTGGGAAAGGTCCCTCTAGAAATTGAGATGCTACTATAGGCTGCCAGTGTGGGCCAGGCAAGGCAGGCGGCCCCGGACCCTATGCAGAGCTGCTGCCCAGGGCAGGCCCCTCCAGCTGCCCTCCAACTGGGGGATCCCTCGTCAGCAGGAGCCATCTCACGCCTGGCACCCCAGTATCACTGTAAGCCATCTCACTTCCAGTGTTTGCGGTGTTTGGTTTGGCCGGCCGGCAGGGCCCACTGGCAGGGTGCGGGGGCTGAGGGCCCTGGTGGGCCTCAGGCCGACCTGGTGTCAGCGTTTTGGCCCCGCCAAGAGCAGCTGTGGGAAGCAGGTGGCCTGGCCCCCTGGGTGCCTCTGAAAGGGACCCCCCTCCCCACCTCCTGGATGGTTGTGAGGACAGAGGGGATGCTCCCATGCAGGTTCAAACCTTTCAAACTTTGCCCGATGGATGTGGCTGTCACACACACCTACCTGCTTTCAGGTAGGCAGCTCGGGGGGAACCCTGAGGACATTCCTTGAGGATCCAAAGGTACCAGAAGGTATCATTGTCTCCACCAGGAATGCCCCCTTGAGGACCCTTAGAGCAATGACGTTGGCATGTTGTAGTGCCCACTCAGTGACCCCCAATATTCCAGGCTCACAGAGCTCCAATTTTGTTCAGGTGTGGGGCACCCTGTGTCAGGGAAGGGGACCTCCTCTTCTCCTAGGATCAGTCACAGGAGACTGTTCTGTTCTCTTTTGCCAGTGGAGGGTTGAGCAGGGGCAGAACACATCATTTTGGTCAATGGTATAGAACCTGAAGGGGTTGGCGGTGGGTTCTGGGAAAGACTTTTAACCTGTCTTTGAAGGCAGATGTCCTGAACATTAGCGTTATGATCCTTGTTCAGTCCACCATCCAAAAAATATATGCATGAACTCCTTTTGGCTAAGATGCTTTTGAGGCTCGATGCAGGAGCTGATTTCTAAACTTCGCGGGACAGGAAGTATTTCTTTGCTTTTCAAATAATCACTCACAGCAGGTGCACCAAATAGAACCATCCCGAGGGCCAGTGCTCCCCACAACACTCCTCCTTCCCCGTGGCAGGTAGCAGATGGCTGAAGACCAAACGAGAAGTACAGACTTTGGGACTGATTGCTTGGGTTCAAATTCTTACTTCACCTTCTCTGAGCTACCTCTGGCAGATTATTTGACCTTCTGTGCCTCAGTTTTCTCTCGGCAAGATGGCCTGGTATTTCCTTCCTTCATTCAGTCATGTCCCAAGCCCTTGCCATCAGTATGCCTGCATTTGGAGGGAAACAGCTGTCATCTGCATGAGGATTGGCTTATTCTTAAATGGGTCCCACGGGACACCTGGCCCCCACTGATTTAGCCAGGGACAGGCACCTGAACAAGGGCCACTAACTACAGGCTGGTTAGTGGCCCGTGAGAGAATCCGGTGTGAAAACCAGGGTCCCAAAGGCAGGATGAGGGGGCCCCGTGGAAGGCCAATCTGATTCTTCAGCTGGGTAATTATAACCGGGAAATGCAGAGACATGTCACTGGTTGATGGGAGGACGCACGAGATGGCGGTGGGGAGAAAAATGACTACGAAGTTTGTGGTGTTTTGTTACAGTGCAGTTGGAGACTAAGATGAAGGTGTAGGAAAAGCAGGTTAGGAGCGCAGCACCAGAGAAAGGACTTTGACCCCAGCCTTAAAGTGGGGGGGGGGGAACACAAAATAAATGCTTCCTTGGGGCCCAAGAGGCCTGAATTTGAGAGGGGCCTTTCTTTAAAGAGTTAGGGTCTGAAGTCACAGTAGAAGTTGGAAGTCCAGGGGCGCCCGGCTGGCTCAGTCAAAAGAGCACGCGACTCTTGATCTTGGGGTTACGAGATTGAGCCCCGTATTCCCGTATTGGGGGTGGAGATTACTAAAAAATAAAAACTTTCAATGAAAAAAAAAAAAGAAGTTGGAAATCTCTTTTGTCAAAGTTACCCTTGAGAAGATCCCATCTCGAACATCTACAAATTCTCAAATGAGCCCAACGCGGTCCAGTTTTCCTCCAGGGAGAACAGTGCTATCCGAAGCAGTTGGCTTGTAGATACAAGGGCCACACTGTATCCAAAACAAACAAGCAAGCAAGCGAAGACAGCATGGAACACTGAAGTCGCATTCCGTCCTGAGTCACCCCCACAAGGGGAGGCCCACAGGAACCAAGACAACGATCACTGACTAGAATGGCTGGTGGCAAGAGTCACATTTTTTTAACCTTATTTCTCCCCCCAAACACATGATAGACTTTGTGGGAGTTCCATGTGAGTTTGAAATGCCTCTCCAGGACGGGATGTGGCTCCTCTTCCTCAGCCATGAGCATCCCACCTAGGACTGTTGCTAGCAAACCGGTCCTCGAGGCCAGAGGTGTGAGGCTTTGCCTTGATCCTGCCCTTGAGGTGTCCTCTCAGGTAAGGTTCCTTCTCTGGCCGGATGTGTCCTGTAGGACAAGGCTTTTCCAAAAGCCTTGTGAGGTCGTGGGCAGTGGTACAAGACGGCTGTGTGGCTAACTTTTCCCATGTTCCATTTCTGTTTTGCTCCATTTTTCTGATACAAGGGTAATGGCACAGTTTAAGGAGTGGTATAAATAGCAACCCAGATGGACAATGGGAGGGGCTACAGGGCTCTGTGGCCAACCCTACGAAATGTCCAGGCCAGATCTTTTTATGGCTTAGTTTTTATAATCTTGAACAACCTCACTGAGGTTTTGGTAGGGCAGGTGGCTTAAGTTAGATTGCATTTATTTAAAGCGTTGGGTAGGCTAGATTCTGCTTGGAAACATGTAGTGTCAGTCACGTGAATGGACACGATACTAGCAAAGAAGGGAGCAAATAAGTATGTGGCTCTGCCTTCAGGGAGCTGAGCGAAGGGGGACAGAGGGACAGCAGAAGCACTGGAAGCAGAGAAGGAGGCCGGCTGTGCACCAAGGGGGTGCCCAGGGCGGCTCTGAGGCCCCACGGCCTGCGGCTCCCAATCCTCCAAGGCTTCAGAGAAGCATGGGTCACCAACTGTGGTCTTGCACCGTGGCTGTGTCGATGCACGGGACATGAATGCTGGGGGCTGTGCTTCCTTCCGAGGCATCCAGGTTCACAGAATGGGAACCCTCCCGGTGGACCCCAACTTCTGGGAGGGATCAGTTTGCAAGCGCTGAGACGCTGGCCATCTGTCTAATGCCTCTGTGTGTGTGCATGTGTATGTAGCATGCAGACTGAGTGACTGAAGGTGGCTGATTACCCACAGCCATCCGATCTGATACCTTCTCCCATTGCCTGAGAGCCCATGGAGGAAAGTGAGCCATGGCTGCCATTCTGGCTCCGTGCATGGTAAGACTGTTATTCTAAGAAGACAGGAGACAAAGGCCAGTGACAGTGGAACTTCCCCCGGCAGGAGAAGCGAAGATCCTCAGGCTAGAGTGGGCAGCCTCCCTTCTCCTCTCCCATGGGTGGGGCTGGCCACCTAACACACCAGGGAACCATGGCCTCCCACGATGTCTGAAGAGCCGCTGGCACGCGCAGCGCACCAGGGTCGGAAGGTACCAGGTGTCCCATGTTTGTTCAAGTTCATATGAACTCTGCCTCCTCGACCTTGGCGCCAACCCCACCTGTGCTTTCCAGGCTCGGTCCTGGGCTCACCTGCACAGCTTTAAGCGCCCTGTGTCGGGCCTGAACGGTCACTCGCTTGCTGACTGCGGTCCCAGCAAGAGGGCTGCGAACGAGAGGAGGTGGAAAAGCCATTGGGACCCCAGTCCTTTCCAGAAACTTCCAGTAACGCCAGCAAGAGCAACTCGGTGGGGACCACGGCCCAACAAGAAATCAAAGACATGAAGACGCTAGTTGGAATGGAGGCTTCGGCATTTTGACAAAAAGAGGAACAGTAAATGTCACTGGGAAAAATTCACAGTCAGACCGAAACAAAATATATTTATTAGAAATATTACACAGTCATACATCATAGGTTTCCATGTTAATAGTTAAATACGTCCGTGTTGGCATGTCACATCCTAACGATGTTGGGTGTGTTCTTTGTAGAAACGAGGCCACATTCAACTAACGTAGTTAAAATCAGGGAGCTACGGAGGATGTTCCAGACTTAGCCAAAGTCTAACCTCGGTCAAGGAAAGTGAAACATCCAGGGAGCTTGGACAAAAGGAGATATTAAAAATAGTTTTTAAAAAGATAGCTAGGCTCTATATCCCTTACTTCACCTCCTGGGGTGAAGTACCTCCCATCTCAAAACAGCAGGCGAGTTTGGGAATGGGCGGGGCTACAGCCCGATCAGGCAAATGGGTAGGCGGAGAAGGGCCTCTCCTTCCGCAGGCCAGTGAGATGCCTGCCTCCTCCGGGATGGGGAAGTGGGAGCGGGAGCTTCAGAGAAGCGGCGGGTGTTGTCTGGGGGAAGAGAACCCCGCAGCTATTGTCACCGCCAGGTGGCTATCACTTTGTGATGCTTTGGATGGTCTCAACAAAAGCTACAAACAACAGCTGAATGAAGAACAAAAACCAAAGACTAACCTCATTTCTGAAGTGAGAAGGGAATAGGGTGAGAGAAGTGGGCGTTTGCTGGGTTCCTCAGAACTCAAACCCCAGGGAGCAGGGCTCCTGTCCATGGAAGATCTCACAATGACGCGAAAACCATGGATGTCTCTCTAGGTCTTTAAAAAACTCCCTCTTCTGGGTCTTGCATTTTACATGTGTCTTTTCTAGAAGAACTATATATTTTAGAAGGGGGAATCTGCAGAACCACTGCATGTCTTTAAATGACTATTGGTGGAAGTAAGGTGAGAACAAAAGTGGCCATTACAGGCCTCAGGACAGAAAACTTGGAAACGGCACAACTGGCTGACATGACCTTGTTTTCTCAATCGATCCAATTTCCACATCACCTTGGGCTCCCAGCTTAAAATGGACCTAAAAATTTCATTCTGTGGCCCAGCTCCCCCCAAGTGCTGGAAGGCCTGGTCCTGTAGCCCAGCCACCTTTGGTCCCTCTCCCAGGACCCTGAAGGGCCAGACGGCCCCCCAATGCCACCTGTGTTTCTGTGAGGACACAGGCTATCCCTTCTAGAAACGTCCCCCCGCAAAGAAAATGGTAGTCAAGGAGCTTCTTTGAATTATAAAAATAAATCGCACATGGCCTTTCTTTTATAAGACATTTCTTTCCTTCTTTTTCCCCTAAAGGGAACAGGCTCCAGAGTAGGGTAAGGGGAGAGAGGACCATCAACCACTGCACAGACAGTGCTTGGCCCCGAGTGGGATCATCTCACTCATTCACGGTAATCAATAAAAACATGGCGCCAACAACGCTGTACACCCCCACCAGGTATCCCAAGCACCTGAACGGCCTCTCTCACACAAGGCCTGCAGTAATCACAGATCAAACAACCCCCGCTCATCTCCTTGGGATAGTACCTTCCCCCACTGCGATGGAGAGCAAGGCAGAAGTTCCGGGGTAATGAAAATGCATCAGTTAGATCAACAAATAACATTCCATTTGGATATGTGCATCAGGAAGGAGTAAATTAAATTTGTTCTTCTGACTCCCATGTGAAAACAAAGGAGCCACTGCGGGGTGGGGGAGGGTCACCTTTACCAAACTGCCCAGCAGCAAACTATGCACACTGCCAGGCCCTGGGGAGCGAGATCAAAGGCGTTCTCACCTCTCAGGGTTGTCAAGGGAACTTTGAAAATATTCAGAGTAGATCCTCGCTCCCGTTGTTCCAGATGCTCTGATTCAACGGATGGGGTGCGCCAGGGTGGTGCGTTTTGAACCAGCTCCCCGGGAGGTTCTGACCTCCAGCCGCAAAGGAGAACAGTCAGCAACCCTTGAGAATGAGGGAGGGATCCTCTGCAGAGCCCGAGGTGGTCTGGGGGGGGCGGAGCCACGCCCCTTCCAGGAATGACATCAGCGCGGCCCTTTGTGGGAGGGGCACCGGCACCAGTAGGTGGTGGGCGCCCGGGAGTCACCTCACTGCCCGTGGGCACCACGTGGGCACCACACTTTCCCGGGCTAAGCAATGCGCATCGCATGTCCAACAAGAACACCTGCCCAGGGAGGGGCGCCCATCTGGCACTTTTAAGGACTCCCACCCCGCCCCCAGGGGCTCTGCTACATCTAAGGGCCACAGTAGGAGCTTAGGAGCGCAGACCTGGAGCCATCGCTGTCCACCCCTCAGGGTGGGTCAGCTTTGGATGTGCAAATGCGAAGGGCCTGATGAGGCCCTAAAAACCAAGTGCAGAGTTGAAACAAGTGTTTACCTTTGCTACCTGCCTGGTATCCCCAGACATTCACACCTCTTGGGCCTGAGTGTGCAAACACACCAAGACCTGGGTGGGCAAGAACGTTCTGCACCAGGGATAAACATGTGTGTGGGTGAACAGGAATGGGGATAAACGGCGCGGGGGGGCGGGCGGGAGACAACAGCGATAACACACAAACGGAGGGGATGATAGTGGCTGACATCTCAGCCAGGGAGCTCTGAGCGTGAGTGCGTGCAGGGACACAGACACACACTTGGGGCACCCCGCGGGGACACCGCAGCCAGCTGCCCAAGGGCTGCCTTGGATTCTCAGGCCTCTTCTCCATCCAGAGATTCCAACAGGCGACAGCAAGATCTAAAAAGCGTGATCAAGTTCTAGGTGTCGCAACTGTTTAGCACACAAGCACATTTCCCAAGAAAGGCAGGGATCGTGTGCTGCCACGTGGCATGAGAGTGAAAGGTTTGTCTTTTTGCGTTTTGTTGGGTGTTTTTTTTTTTGTTTTTTGGAGGCAGTGGGCAGTGGCGAGGGCAGAGTTTTTCTAAAGGCAGGAGCCTGGGTTTTTAGAGACAAGATGACTGCTTTGGAAGTGCTGTTGGTGGTGGAACTCGGCAGCTCATGGGTGAAGTCACACCGCGTGACCGGACATGTCCCACCGGGTTCTCCTGGACAGAGCCCAGGCTGGAAGGAGGGAGGACGAGCAGGAGCAAAGCTTCCCCAGTCCACGCTCCAAATGCATCTGGATTTAAAGCGGGGGCATGGCGGGACTCAGCTCTGTTCCTTGTTTGCACGCTGGGCCCCCGGGATGGAGTGCTGTGGGTGCTGGATGGAGCGGGGGCCTGTGGAAAGTGACCAGGTGCTTCGAGGGCCAGCTATAGGCTGCACGGCAGGCAGCGGCTCTCGGGCCCTCCGACTCTAGGTCTCGAAGTACTTGTAGATTTGGGCCACATACTGCATCACGCTCTGCCAGTCAGGCCGGTCCGTGTACAGCATCTCACTGAGCTCCTGCATGAGAAAAGAGGAAGTCACGCTGGGGGCACCACAGACCCCCACCCCTTTCCCACAAAGGGGCTCGGATCCAAGTTGGGGCTGTGTGGCCTAGAAACCCTCGATGCCTGATCCGATAGAAGCCGTAGGCAGCACCCACATGGTGGTAAATGTGATTAGTTAAAAGAAAAGTGCTTTATTCCTATTTAATCAGGAGACACCGTCCCTTAAAAAAAATTTTTTTTAAAGAGATTTCATTTATTTGAGAGAGATAACAAGAGAGAGCATGGGGACAGGGAGGGTCAGAGGGAGAGGAAGAAGCAGACTCCCCGCAGACCAGGTTAGCCCAAGGTGTGGCTCGATCCCAGGACCCTGAGATCATGACCTGAACCCAAGGCAGACGCTTAACCGACCATGTCTAATGTTTTTTAAAGGGGACAGTATCTCTCTCTGGGCACTTGGGTGGCTTAGTCGGTTAAGGGTCTGCCTTCAGCTCAGGTCATGATCCTAGGGTCTTGGGATTGAGTCCCACATTAGGCTCCCTGCTCCTGGGGAAGCCTGCTTCTCTTCTCCCACTCCCCCTGTTTCTGTTCCCTCTCTCATTGTGTCTCTGTCAAATAAAGAAATAAAATCTTAAAAAAAAATTGGACATGACTTCCTGTCCCTTTCATCTTAATAACATGAGAGCATTAAAAAAGAGTAAATCATCCAGGGGCGCCTGGGTGGCTCAGTTGGTTAAGCGACTGCCTTCGGCTCAGGTCATGATCCCAGAGACCCGGGATCGAGTCCCACATCGGGCTCCCTGCTCGGCGGGAAGCCTGCTTCTCCCTCTCTCACTCCCCCTGCTTGTGTTCCCTCTCTGGCTGTGTTTCTCTCTGTCAAATAAATAAAATCTTAAAAAAAAAAAAA
>PITA01017752.1:0-42520 GCA_004023965.1 Spilogale gracilis | reverse complement strand
TGTGTGTGTGTGTGTGTGATGTCTATAAAGGCCAAGGGGAATGCATTTGCAAAGGAGGAACCCGTCAGAGGAGTTCAAGTAAGTAGCTAGCTGTGGATGGAATACAAAAGGTAAGGAGAGAAGGAGGGAGGAGGGGCTGGAAACTGACCAAGAGTGGGCTCAGAAAGAATTCCGCTGCTGTGTAGTCTCAGTTGTGTCTCATGACAACCGAGAAACTCGCAAGGTCCTAGGCTAGGGCAGAGGCAGTTTGGCACATTAGAGACAGGACTGTCCGACCAGATGCTGGGGCGAATATACAGACAGAGAGACCAGTTAGTAGCTTGGCAATAATCCATAAAAGAAGCAATAAGGCCTTGAGCTAAAAGCATTGGTTGTCTGAGGGTACAGAGAGGAGAAAGGAAGATGGGGATATTTTCAGACTCTGAAATCTCTCTCCATTCCCTAATGGATGGTTGCCTTTTTCCTCTCCCACAATCAGGGGAGTGAGTGCCTGCACCTCACCCATGCACAAGACAGGAGACTGCCTCTCTACCCTTTGTGAACCCAGCATCCTGAGCTGCTGCCCTCCCCAGGGCCTCTAACCCCTCTGCTGGAGGCCCCTTCTGGGCAGTATTCATACAAAAATCAGGTATCTACTAAGCACTCATTGGTACTTTTGGTTACTGATGTTTTAAGGGGCCATCATTTCTCCATGGGACCAATACCTGGGACGATCTTCCAGGCCTGGAAGGTCGAGGTCGCTCCCACGGCTGTGCGGTCTCTTTCAAAAAGTGTGGCCACCAACCAAGGGGATGTGCAAACATTGCCTGGTTTCAACTGCTGATTTTTAAACATTAAGTTGCTAGTAAGCCTATTGAACATCAACGATCTTTACAGTTAATTTTTAAAATTAAGTTTACATGGAAATGGTTACAATTGTAGACATTAGTTGTTTGAAACGGAGAAGGAGCAGGAGCTGAAGTGGGGGGTCGGGATGTAGGGGTGTGTGTGTAGGGGGCGCTGGATTGGGGCAGGGAGGAGCGTCGCGGCGGTGAGCGGTGCAGCGGCCACCGCAGGATGGAAAGGGTGTCTGCGATGGCGCAGCAGGAGACCTGGAGCGCGCAGATTTGGGGGGCGGCAGTAAGACGCGCCTCGGTGGGCGAGGAGTGGGGCGCAGCATGCCCGGAAGCTCTGGATGATTCCCCAAGCCTTGGGGTGGCGTCCCGAGTGAGCCCGGAAGCCCATTAGCGGGTCGACCAGCCAGAGCGGGTCACCTCCCAGGCGCAGTGCTTCCCCCAGGGAGGCTTCTCCTTTCCGACCCCCGCCCTTCCTTGGGCGGCTCTCGCCGGCGGGGGCTCCTGCCTGCCAGCGGGGCCGGTGACCTGCAGTGCACCGCGGGCTGGCGCCGCTCCCGCCGAGTCGGGTTCATCCAGGTCTTGGGTCGCCACGGAGCCCTTCTGAGGCCTCCGGGACGCGAGGGCTAGGTCCCGTCGAGGGGACACGCTCTGTGAGTCCTCTGGGCGCATCCCGCTTCCGCGGTGGTGGTGGCCCCGGTGGTGGCCAGAGCGCACAGAGGCAAGTGGCGAGTTTTGGAGAGAGGCCTGGCATTGCTGGGTTTGGCCTCAGCACCCCCCCACACCGCTCGCCCCTCCAGCCGGCCTTTGGGACGGAACTTGTGTCACCTCTGGCTGCTGTGTGGCCCAGGGATCCACCCGAGTGTCTGGAGTGTTAACTCTTGGATCACTCTGGAGGGCGGTGGAAAAGTCTCAGAAAAAGTCTCCAGACAGAGAGACCCTGGGCCCTGTGAGAGCAAATGGAGGGGTACAAAAAGTAATGTCCAATAGAATGCTGTGCTTTCTTAATTTTTTAAAAAAGACTTATTTATTTGAGAGCGTGAGAGCACAAGCAGGGAGAGAGAGAGAGAGAGAGAGAGAGAGAGAGAGAGAGAGAGAGGGGCCATCTCCCACTGAGCAGGGAGCCTGATGGGGGGCTCCATCCCAGGACCCTGGGATCACAACCCGAGCAGAAGGCAGCCTCTTAGAGGACTGAGTCACCCAGGTGCTCCTTAAGCTCAGTTTTATATATGGCGTGAAGTAGGGGGAGGAGTTCATTTTTTCCTGTATGGCTATCCCATTGTTCCTGCACCATTTGTTGAAAGGACTTTGCTTTCCCTATTAAATTACTTCGGCACTTGTCACCAGCCTCTACCATAGCCCCGAATGAATACCTTCTGCTTTGCAGCCCGTGTGTGGTCTTCTCCCACAGGCAGTATGGCTGATCTCTGCAACCAACACAGTATTTGTTTTAATTTGTTTGGGCTGCCGTCATAAGTGTACCATGGCGGGGTGGCTTAAAGAGCTCAAACTTATTTCTCACAGTTCTGGAGGCTGGAAAGCCCAGTATAAAGGTGCTACCTGGCTCAGTTCTTGGTGAGAGCCCTCTTCCTGGTTTGCAGATGGATGTCTCCTTGCTGCACCCTTATATCATGGGGCAAGCAAATAGCTCTCTTCTGTCTTTGCTTATTATAAAGGCACTAATCCCTTTCATCAAGGTCCCACCCTCTGGACAGAAGTAGCTCTCAAAGGCCCCACTCCAAATGCAAACACTTTGAGGACTTCAACTATGAATTTGGGGAGGATGTAAGCATTCAATGTGAGCAATATTGCAGAAATGATGGAGCTTTTTTTCATAAGTATTCTTTATCAGACTGAGAGTGTTCTCTTCTATTCCTCATATGCTGAGAAATTTTATCCTGAAAGGGTGTTAAATTTTGTCAAATGCTTTTATGCACTTATTGGGATGATCATATAGCTTGCCTTTTTTAGTTGACTAATATGGTAGAGTAAGGATTGATTTTGGAATGTTAAAGCAATTTCACACCATTCCTGGGTGACACCCCATTTGATCATGATGTATTTTTCTTTCTATATGTTGTTGGATTTGATGTGCTCATATTTTGTTAAGGGTTTTCACATCCGTGTTCATGAGCAATCTCGGTCTGCAGTTTTCTTTTGTTATGTCTTTGTCTAGTTTTGGAACCAGCAGCCCATGTCAACAAAGCTATTCCCTAAGGAGGGGAAGCACCATGAGGGGCTCAGAGAGCAGTGGGAAAGAGCCCAAGAATCAGAGAGGACTTTGGTTGCCTCTCCCGAGAGCCACGTTGCCTGGAGGCATACTTGTCCCTACGATGGGCAGCTTTGGGCAGCTCATTTCTGCTCTGGATTGGGAATCCTTGTCTGAGAAGTAAATGGCCAGAGGGAGTAGTTCCGGTGGCTCCTCTAGACGGTGCTGCATGGCTGGTTCCCATGGTCGTTGCTGGGGGCAGATCCACTCGCTCCAGGCCCCCTCCACTCTTGCACCTGTTGCAGCATACATCCAACCTGAGCCCTTCAGCCTCTAACAAGGGCTTCTGGAATGGCAAAGGTCTCAGGGTTCCAGAGGGGACTCTGTTTGACTTTCCTACGCAGAGGAAGTAAACTTGGGCCTCATCCAAGAGGTGGTGAGGCACAGTGGTTCAGACCATGGCCTGGGAGCCAGGCTACAGGGCTTGGAACCAGGTCACTTTACTTACTAACTTAGTGTCTTTAGGCGAGTTATTTAACCTCCTGGTGTCTCCGTTTCCTCTTTGATATGGTAGAGCTAAGAATGGAACGTTCCCGGTGATGTTACAAGGAACACATAAGTCTGTGTAGAGCGACTGGCATGAAATAAGTATCTGCTGTTCCTGTCTGCTGGGCTGGGAGAAGGTAGGGCTGGGGGTGTGGGCTGAAGGGAGGTCTTGGTCCCAACAGAGACTAAACACCACATTTAGGTTCCTTTTCTGCACCTGTCCCTGGATCAGGGAAAACGAAATTGCTCTGAAATGAACACACAGATGAAGGGCCTAAGACTGAGTATCCTTCGAGGAGAAATTAGTCTCTGGCAGATATTTCATTATAGGAGATGCAGACGCAGCAGGGCGGCCCAGCTGCTTCCACCTCAGCCTCCTCCTCCCTCCCTGGGCCCTCTTGTATTCCCGAGTGGCTCCTCTGAGGCAAAGCGCCACCTTCCTCCTACCTCCCATTCCCACCTTCAGGCCGATGTCCGGGCTTGATGCTGCCCTCCATCACCCGCTGTCCCAATATCTACTGCACCTGCCTCTGGGTCATTATATATGTGCTTGGAGGTGGGACTTGTTCCCTGTCAGACCAGGAGGACTCTGGAAGGAAGAACAACCTCTTCTTCCCTCCCCAAGGTCAAGTCACTATGGCATCCTGACCCAGGCAGAGGAGAGGGGAGGACAGGAGAGAGCGTGAGGCCCAGGAGGAACACGTAGAAACCGTCAACACTGAAGCAGGTAAATAAGCAGGCTCTCCTCCCAAATGGCCCTGTGTCACTATCGGTAACAGAGGACCCGCCGAGCTCCGGTGGCCCTGTTCACTCTGGGGCCGCAGCCAGCCCTAGGCTCAGAGGACAGCACTGGAAGCATGCAACTGCCTCAAGCTCATGAGGAGCCCCACCCCGGTCTGTCTGCTCCCCACTGACTGGGCTTCACGAATGCTGGGTAAAGACGGGAGGTGGGGGTGGGAGGGTAGGTTTGGACTCCACTAGTGGTGACTCCACCAAGGACTTGAACTCAATGAACATTGTACTTTGTTGATTAAAAATTTAATCCTTGTCTCGAGGTCAGGAAACGTCAGAGAATGTGAAACACCGGATGCAGAGAAGTTGACAGGAATCGGGAGTGGGGCTGGGGGGCGGGGAGTGGAGCAAGCCAGCTGCGTTAGTTGAGAGGGGAAGGTCCCGCAGGCAGCTGGGTGTGGAGGCAGCAGAGGGTAGGGGGTGAGGGATGGGTACATGCTCTCCTGAGGGAGTCGGGTGGGGGGTGGGCACTCCCATCTGTTCCCAGGGATGGGGACGGCTAGAAAGAGCTTGTACCTCGGAGTGAGGCTCACTGGGCTGGCTAGCCTCTGCTGGTGTGACCTTGGGGCAAGGGGCCTGCCGAATATAGAATGATTACAATACAGTTGACAGTTCTTTCCACCAATGTGCAGGGCTGGAATGGATCTAGGCCCCTTTCTAGAAGGAAAAGGAAGGAGAGTAAGAAAAAGAAATCTCCACTCCTCCTCTTTTCTTTCCCCTTCTTTCCCTACCTCTTCCTCCCCCCTTCTGTCCCCATGTCCCAGACTTGATGCCTAACTCAGAAGGAGGGGAAAGACAAGTCAAAGTGGAGGGGGCAGGACTCTGGGGCAGAGAGGAAAAGAGGAGAGATAGATCTGGCGGATGGGACAGGAGTGAGAAGGTTGGTGAACCCTGTCACCACAGCCATCTCTCTCCTGTCTCTTATTTCCATCCTTCCCAGTGGATTCCTTGGCTCTCAGAGACAAGCAGTGGTATAGACCATGGCCCGTCCAGGAGATCAGAATAAACCAAATAATAATACTGGCCGCAGAGTGACTATCAAGCTCCGCCTAAGCACTTTATTTACTATTTAACCCACAGCAGGGCTCTCTTCCTGAGAGGTACGGCTGTTACTCTCACTGCCCAGCAGAGGGCACTGTGGCACAGAGAGGTTGAGGGATTCGCCCCAGAACAAGGTTTGGGACCAGGCTGACTCTACTTCTCACCAAAGCAGCCCTCAAAACTTCAGGAAGAGAAGATTGTGGTTTGATGGGGAAGGGACGGGGGAGGGAAAGTCCATGTGGAGAGGCTTCTGGGCACCTTACTGGGCAGCTGGGTGTTCTGGCCGGAAGCAGCAAGGGAGGAAGACGAATTGGCCAATCCTTGTTGGTCTGAGGGTTTACTTCCTCCTTTGTCTATGTGCGTGTATGTGTGTGTGTGTGTGTGTGTGTGTGTGTGTGTGTGATGTGAACACTGTGAATCCATCCCACTTGCTTTTCCCTTCTCTCAATGCAATCTATTAGGCGAAGTACGTCGACTCCTTGCCCCACTTATGACTGCCCAGGGTTGCTCTCAAGTTATTTGTGAAATCCATGACTTCTCAACCCAAGGGCAGGCTGTAGTTGTGCCCCGCACACTTGGCCTGTGAGAACTGTGAGAAAACAGAGACACAATCTAATTTATCCCTGTTCGGAGGCCCAGCGAGCACAGCTAGTAGGAGATATAAGCCCCAGTCACAGAATGGGCCATGGCTCCTCTCTCTCTAAGACCACTCATCCTCCACCCTCCATGCACACTTTGTGCCAAGAGCACATGCCTTGATTGCCTTGACATTATAATAAAGTATCGAGATCAGAATTACCTTCTCAGCTTAGTGCTTCTTATTAAAGTTGTTTGGACTATTTTTCCAGGCACGTCACATTTCCATATAAATTTGGTAATTCAGCTTGTCAATTTCTACCCCAAAAAGCCAGCTGGGATTTGGATCTGGACAGTTTTTGATCTGTAGGTTAATTTGAGGACAGATGGGTGGCAGGTATGAGTGAGAACCCGAAAAGAGTTGATATTGTAGCCCTTATCTCAGGGTTTTAAAGTTGTCCTTTGACTTGTATCTCTCTCCCAACAGGCTGTAAGTCTGTGAAGTCTTAAGGGCTTTGCTTCATTTACCATTGATCGTTCACCATTCCAGCCCCAACATCAAACGTTGTTTCTGGTGTAGGGCAGTTGATCAACACATATTTGTTACAGGAACAAATATTTATCGGCTCATCTGTTTCTTCAACAACAAAAATAAGATTTTTTATTTGTTTCATTCATTTTATCTTCTTTATAAACTGTCTACTCTTATAAAGATTTGTTGAATCACTAAGATGTTTTGAGGCATAGGCCCAAGATGCTGTCTTTTTGTCCCCTTAGCGTGTGTGTGCACGTGCACAGGCCTGCACGTGATGAGTGTGATTAGATCTGCTGGAGACTTTCCTCTAACACAGCCTACACGAATAGATGCCTTTCCATTTTTTCTGTCCTAGGATTTATAGAGAGGGAGCTGTGTTAAGAACATGTCTAGGGGCACCTGGGTGGCTCAGTTGGTTGAGTGACTGCCTTCGGAGATCCGGGATCGAGTCCCACATCGGGTTCCCTGTTCGGTGGGAAGCCTGCTTCTCCCTCTCTCATCCCCCTGCTTGTGTTCCCTCTCTGGCTGTGTCTATCTGTCAGATAAATAAAAAATATTAAAAAGAAAAAAAAAGAACATGTCTAGGTGTTGATAATTGTTGGATGTGCTTCTCCTTTATCTTCCAGTTATAAACTTCATTTCATTAGAAAATGAACCAAATATCAGGTCTGCTTCTTAACCTCGGAAACATGAATTTCCTTGAGTCTGGAGTTGGAAGAGACAACCTTTATTTAGACAAATTTAATGTGACTGCTGCCAAATGGTAGAACTCACACTTCCTCTGTGGGTTTTTTGATTGTTTGTTTGTTTGTTTGTTTTTACTTATTTATTTTGAGAGAGAGAGTGAGCATGCATGGAGGGGAGGGGCAGGCTCCCCACTGAGCAGGGAGCCCAATGTGGGGCTCGATCCCAGGACCCTGGGATCATGACCTGAGCCGAAGGCAGACACTTAACCTCTTAACTGATTGAGACCCCCCAGGAGCCCTCCTCTGTTGTCTCAAAGGTCCCTGATCTGTGGATGCTTTAGGAAATGTGCATGGGCTGGAAGAAAAACTGAAGGTTGTGGCTCAGCTCCGCATTTCTCTTTGGATGTTTTCTCTGCCATTTAGCTGACTGATGAAGTAAATGGTTAGAGCTTATTTATTTGTTTTTTTAATCTTTTTTTAAAAGATGTTATTTATTTATTTGAGAGAGAAAGAGCATGAGAGGAGAGAGGTCAGAGGGAGAAGCAGAGACCACCACCACCCCCACCCCTCCATGAGCAGGGAGCCCGATGTGGGATTTAGTCCTGGGACTCCAGGATGATGACCTGAGCGGAAGGCAGTTGCTTAACCAACTGAGCCATCCAGGTGCCCCTAGAATTTTTGCTTTGTTTTGTTTTGTTTTGTTTTTAAGATTTTATTTATTTATTTGACAGAGAAACACAGCTAGAGAGGAACACAAGCAGGGGGCTAAGAGGGGAGAAGCAGGCCTCCTGCTGAGCAGGGAGCCCAATTTCAGGCTCCATCCTGGGACTCCAGAATGTGACATGAGCAGAAAGCAGACGCTTAACGACTGACCCACCCCGGCGCCCCTAGAGCTTATTTTTTGATCAAAACTCAGCTCTAGCAAATAGTAAAGGAGAAGGAGAGGAAGGAAAACACGGATGAAGCTCCTTTCTGCAGAAAACCGCGTTCCCTAACAGAGGCAAACAGTTTCTTCCCATGGCGATCGAGCTGGGTGTTCTCTAACTAGCAGTATGAGGACTTAGCTTCAGGCCATGAGGTGGCATGGCACAGGGAAGGACCAGACCCACGTGGAATCAGAATCTGGTTCTACCATTCATCCGCCCTCTGCCCTTGGCAGGTGCCTTTCCCATTTCTGAGTCCGTTTCCTCATCCACGAAAAGCTGGTTAATAACTTCTACTTTACAGAATTAGTGTAGTGATTTGAGAATAATACATGTGAAGTCTTCCTGTGCCCTAGGCACGCAGTGAAAAGCTACGGCCGTCATGCACCTCTGGTTTGCAGACTGAGCATGCGCATGACATCCTTGTGAGCAGGTGTGGCGGACACGTGACATGCGTGAGCCCGGGTGAGGACGTGTGCGGGAGGACGCGCGTGGAGGTGTCAGGGGAGCCCCGGGGGTCCCTGTGGCTGCGATCTCTCTGTAGCCAAGGTCAGGGCTCCTGGTCCTTGCCGTAGAGTGCTGCCGGTCAGCATGGGAGGAAACCGCGAGGGGACTCTTTACCCGTGGACTGGGGATTGCTGGGGTGCAGCACCCCTTTCCTTGCAGAAGAAGGAAGTCCTTAGTATTCTGGGCATCACTTTCCCGACTTCATCAGTCTTGGGTGTCTTGTTAGGAGACCTCAAAGGACAAACTGCACACCAGAAACCCCACTTGCCGTTCACGTTTTAACGCTGACGATATAACCGTAGAGAACACGTCTGTGAAAGCTGATTAGCTTCTAGAGAGACGGAGAGAGAAAAAAGAGAGGCGAGAGACGCACAGAGCTGTGGAAGGCCAGAGAAAAATGCTGCAGGGACAGCAGGGGAAAGGGAGTTTCTCCTTAGTTCTAGAAAACAATCTGAAGTCTACACAAGGCTCACGAAGATGAAAGGGACTCGGTATCAACAAAAGGATCTGATCCCAAGGAGGAGGAAGAAAGACGAGACATGGAGCTAGCGGGGAATTTCTCTTCTCGAAGTGGCAGGTGAAGGGCCCTCATTGCCCCCAGCACCGGTGAGGCAGAGACCACCCAGAAAGGGATGCCTTAGATCCGGAAGTGTAGGGTGTGACCTGAAGGGGGATGTCCAGGCTCCCACACCCAGTCTTTCCTCCCTGCCCCCGCAAACTCCCAGCCCCTTAGGTCTGAACGCCTACTTTAATAGGAAGCACAAAGAAAGGAATATTTAGTACTAAGTACACTTATAAACATGATCTTATTTCATTCTAACAATATCCATAGGAAATAGATACTTAGGAAACATTAGCTCCACTTTAGGGGCGCCTGGGTGTCTCAGTCGTTAAGCATCTGCCTTGGGCTCAGGTTAGGATCCTGGAGTCCTGGGATCAAGCCCCCCATGGGGCTCTGTGCTTGATGGGAAGCCTGCTTCTCCCTCTTTCACCCCCTGCTTGTGTTCCCTCTCTAGCTGTGTTTCTCTCTGTCAAATAAATAAATAAAATCTTAAAAAAAAATTATCTCCACTTTATAGTTAAGGAAATTGAACATCATAAGGTCACACCTGGGCCTGTCTCCTGACAGTGGATCAGGCTGCTTCTATCCTTTGAGTTTGTTGCTATCAAATTGTTTCAATCTTCATTTCCCCCTCCCATTACCACAAAAATAACTGCTTACTTAAAGGAATTTTTTTTAAGTGCTGGAAGTTGGGGTACCGTCGTGGCTCAGTTGGTTAAGCCTCTGACTCTTGGTTTCAGCTCAGGTCATGATCTTGGGGGCATGTGATTGAGCCCTGCACAGCGCCCCCTGTGGGACTCTGCACTCAGCACAGGGTCTGCTAGGGGTTTTCTCCCTCTCCTCCTCCCTCTGCCTCTCCACCCTGCTTGTGTGCTCTCTCTCTCTCAAATAAATACAATCTTAAAAAAAAAAATAAAGTAAAAATACTGGAAATTACAAAGAAGAAAGAGTGATATAAAAATGATTTGTGGGCGCCTGGGTGGCTCAGTGGGTTAAGCCTCTGCCTTTGGCTCAGGTCATGATCTCAGGGTTCTGGGATCGAGGTCCGCATCGGGCTCTCTGCTCAGCAGGGAGCCTGCTTCCTCCTCTCTCTTTCCCTGCCTCTCTGCCTACTTGTGATCTCTCTCTGTCAAATAAATAAATAAAATCTTTTTAAAAAAATGATTTGTAATCTGTAGTGACCTTGATTTTCTTTATGGCTTTAATTATTGTAGCTAGTGAGATGCTCTGTTAGGAATGTTTTCAATTGTAAGAAACACAACTTGACTACCAACACAAAGATATGTTTAAAAAATAAAGATTAATTTTTGTTGCATAACAGGAAGACTGGAGGTAGGCAGTTGCCACTGTTAATTTAGTGATTTGGGAATGCATCAACATCTTCAAAAGCCTCCTAGCCTTTGCCTCATGGTTACAAAATGGCTGCAGCGGCTCCAAAAATAACCACTAGGTTCAAGGCAGTAGGAAGAGAAGTGTGGAACTTTTCCGTTCCTTTATGCATCAACCATTCCTTTATGAGAAAAGAAAAAACTTTCCCAGAGGCTCCTGGCAGACTTTGGTTAAGAATCTATGGACTAGGCCTGGTTCACATGCTCATCTCTGTGACAGTCTGTGCTTTCCCACAATTACATAAACTGAAACTGGTGGGGAAAAAGTGGGTAGGGAGGTAAAAATAAGAGAGGTGCATTACATTTTCTATCCGTTAACTTTTCTTGCATAACAAATCACCCCCGAACTTAGTGATTGAAAACAGCATTTGTGATTCCTCACAATTTCTATGGATCAATTCAGCAGTGCGTTCTGCGTTATTTAGACAACTTCTCAGGTCCCTTTCAAGTCTAAAAAGTGAAATAATAATACTTGTATTGACCAGGTACCTATTTCTTAGTGACGTTAGTCCCCTTATAAACTTCCTCACATTTCCTCCTTCCCCTGATATATGTTAACAGGTTTTAAAGGGTCTGTAGCCAATCCAGGTATATTCTATTCAGATGTAAATAATAATTTTGAGGTTCAGCCGTAGGTGCTCCACATATATAGGTTTGTAAAGTTCTCACCACAACCCTGTAAGGTATTGTATCTGCTTATAGGTAAGGAAACTGAGGCTCTAAGAGGTCAAGGAACTTACTCAAGTTCTCTCCGCTAGTAATTCTGAACAAAGAGACTCCTTTTCCTGAGTCTAGAGTTCTTTTTGTCACATCGCATCTGTCTACTAACTTCCTCAGTACAGACTGTGCCCAACCCCATGAAGTCAGGTCCCTGCAGAAATTACTGGAAACTTTCCATTCCTCCCTGGAGAAGTAAATGAAGTGCCAGTGATTTTTGGACTAAGAGCCCCCAGATCCCCTCAAGGAATAATCATAGGTCTCAAGTGCAGTTATTTAGGAAGCTTTCCATGGTTCCAGGACTTGTTCCCCCCCCCCCCCCCGCTGGATTCTCTAATAGACCTTAAGCAACCTAATTCTACAAACAAGTCTGCCAGGCGGCAGAGACACAGGCTGCCCAGGTTTCTGACAACCCTTGGGGCAGTGGTGCCCCCCTTAGCTGTGCTTCTAGAAGCAGGGTTCTCTTATCCTGGTGGGGCTACCTAGACTTCCTGCCATCCACAGCAACTGAGCAGGATGTCAGCTTCCGGGAAGGGATTGGAAAGAGCCATGGGGGCCCGGAGGGCTCCCACCTGGTCAGTGTAGAGTTCCAGGATGGCCCAGGGGAGGGGGAGAACTGCCCCATCCTCCTTCTGGTGCTGGCGTTAGAGATGCCTAGGAATGGCAGCAAGGGACATTTTCTCAACTCCCCTTTGGCAGAAAGATCTCCAAAGAAAGTTGTTTTTTTTTTCTTTAAGATTTTACTAATTTATTTGACAGACAGAGAGAGAGAGAGAGCACAAGCAGGGAGAGTAGCAGGCAGAGGGAGAGGGAGAGGGAGAAGCAGGCTCCCCACAGAGCAGGGGGAGCCTGATGCGGGACTCAATCCCAGGACCCCAGGATCATGACCTGAGCCGAAGGCAGTTGCTTAACCGACTGAGCCACTCAGATGCCCCCAATTAAAACTTCTTTTAAGTATGATAGACTAGGAAGGTTGTAGCTCTGTCATTAAAAAAAAATCTAGATGGGCTCGTGTCCACTCATGCTGGTGAATACACAAAAATAGCAGGCTCTGGGCACCTGGGTGGCTCAGCTGGTTAAGTCCTGCCTTTGGATCCTGGAGTTCTGGGATTGAGTCCCACAGGGAGCCTGCTTCACTCCCTCCCTCTGCCACTCCCCCTGCTTGTGCTCTCTCTCTCTCTCTGACAAATAAATAAATAAATAAATAAATAAACAAACAAATAAATATCCTTTTATTTTTTTTTAATTTTATTTATTTTTTTAAAAGATTTTATTTATTTGACAGAGAGAAACACAGCCAGAGAGGGAACACAAGCAGGGGGAATGAGAGAGGGAGAAGCAGGCTTCCCAAGGAGCTGGGAGCCCAATATGGGGCTCGATCCCGGGTCTCCAGGATCATGACCTGAGCCGAAGGCAGTCACTTAAACAACTGAGCCACCCAGGCGCCCCAAAAATCCTTTTAAAAATAGGCTCAGAAAACACCCACTAAATTGCAAGGGGAGGCACATGTACTTAGAGCACATTTTCCCCCATGGCATAATTGTTGCTGTAAAATAAGTTAACACATGACACATTGTGATGATGTTATCTTTCTAGACAGCATTTATTGTCAGAGTGGATTGCCTTGTGTTTAACTTCAATTTTAAAATAAAGAATTTGAGCTCTTGGAAATTCTTATTCCGTTTGAGGGGCAATCTCTGCCATTCTTCTCTGAAGCTTCTGGAATTAAGAGAGTTCCAGAGGATCCTAATATTATAAGGTTTAAAACACTGCTAATATTTACAACTACTTATCTGTGTGAATGAGGATTCTTGTTCTGTGCAGCCAAAATAAAGGTGAGAAACAAACAGGATACGTGAGATTGCAACCATCATCCAATATCTCCATTTCAATTTTTTCTGTTCATCTAAACAACCTTTTAATTATTACAGCATTGCCTTTAATAAGTTGATACTATAAATCTTAACTTATAAATTGTATTTCTTCATATAATATGCCATTTTGGGGCACCTGAATGGCTTGGTCAGAAGAGCAGGTGACTCTTGATCTTGGGGTCGTGAATTTGAGCTCCATGTTGGGTGAAGAGATTACTTAAATAAATGAAAACTGAAACAATAATAAATCATTATAAAATGCCATTTAATCTGTTTTATGACTTGGGGCTCTGTATGAAACACAATTTTGAAAAGAGTTTCTCTACGCCCCCCCCCCCCATTATGTCATTTGATCTCACAACAGCAGTGGGTAGTTAGGGTTTTATTATTCTTCTCATTTTACTGATAAGGGAGCGGAGGCTTGGAGAGGTCAACTGATTCTCCCAAGGGAAATAAAACAAGTCGGAGGCAGAGCTAGGACTTGAAACCGGTTCTCCAAACTGCAAATTCAAACTTTTTTCCATTGTACCCCTGCTGTACAGCATTGTTCTCTCTGCTCCTCCCCAGCTCCTGCCAGTGTGTCTATCGCGTCTGGTTCTCACCAGGGGGCCCTCAAGTCCAGGACAGACTGAAAATGATTGGTTTGGGTGGAGGGTGGGAGGAAGCAGCAGCCCTGTGAATTCTCCCCAAGGACCCAGTAGGCTGTTTGGGGAGTGATGGCACTTTTTGTCCCCTGAACCTAGCAAACCCTGTTCACCATCCAGAAGTCGATGGAGCGACCGAGTTGGGATTTCCACCTGCGGGAGCTCGGAGAAGGGAGAGGAGCCCAATCACTCTAGAGCCATTCTGCAGATGCGGCTCACTCTCCGGCTAAGTGTATTTAGGCTGCTGGAGAGGAGCTGAAACACAGACCTCTCTTCCAGACTGAGGCATGAAAGTTTCCTTTGGTTTCAGAAGCTTGAATTGAAGCAGGAAAATAGAACTCCAGCACTATAAGGTCTGTGAAATTTGCAACCACGCATCTTCTGGAGTGAGAGAGTCATTAGAAGAAACATGATGAGCCTCCCTTATTCACACGGTCTGTCTGTCAAGGTCAGAGTCTCATTAATGGGTACACGCTACACCTGATGCTTCCTGTTCCAGACCCAGAGGTCCCTTGTGGCAGTTGGAGTGAAAGAAACATCCTCATCTGCTCTCCCACTGCTGGCCTTGCTGTGTAGCCGGGGACCCTGGGAGATCTCGGGGCTTCGCCTCACTCGGCTCCAGTACCGCATTTGAGTGAGTTTCCTGCTGCCTGCTTGTGAAATGCACCTGGGACGTCATAGCGCCTCTCCCATTGTTTTGTCTGTACAGGACTATACTTTCCTCCTCTTGGGATTCCGGAGGCCTGAGCACTGTTTCCCCTCCGCTCCCCAGCCACGTGTTTTCTGGAAGAGCTCTTCTGTTCTTACGGAGCCACACCCCAGCTAGATCTGACCGGTGTGGAGGTTGGCATTCCCCACACATCGTACATGGGACCTCGCTCTCAATGGTGTAAAAATAGCTAATATTTACTGAGCACTGATATTAACTCACTTAATCTTCACCTTAATCTTATGAACGAAGCACTGTTTTTATCCTGATTTGCAGATGAAGAAACAGGCAGAATTTAAGCAGTTGCTCAACTTCAATCCGCAGAAAGCATCTGTCGGGATTCCAACACAGGTAGTCTGGCAGCCTGTGCCGCCGTCACCCCTTCTCCCCTTCTCCTCTCTTATCAAGTTTGCAATGGGCAGAAAAGTAGGCAGACACCCATCACCTGAATTTAACAGCTGTTGACATTTTGCTGTATTTGCTTTGTCTATTTTCTAAAAACCTCTGATAAGGACTAAAAAAAAAAAAACCATTGCTATAATACCATAATAACACTCAACTAAATAACAAGTGATTTCTTCATATTCTGTAATACTCAGTCCATGTTCAATCTTTTTCTGACTATATCGAAAGTGTCTTTGTACAGTTCTTTTATAGAAATAAGCATCCAAATCTACACATTGCATTTGGTCGATGCTTCACCTAAGCCTCTATTAATCTATAATACTTCCCCCCTTTTTAAAAAAAGATGTATTTATTTATTTTATTTATTTTGATAGAGAGAATATGAGCCGGAGGGGCAGAGGAAGAGGAAGAGATTCTGCCGCAGACTCCCCACTGAGCACAGAGTCCTACTATGGGCTCGATCTCACAACCCTGAGATAACAACCTGAGCCAACTGACTGTACCACCCCGGCACCCCACCCCACCCCCACCCCCTTTTTTTCTAGAGCCGTTAATCTGCGAAAGAAATACAGGTCATTTCTCATGTGGTATTTGTCAGATTCTGGATCTGGCTGGGTCTGGGCACTGTCCAGCGCGTTACTCTACCGTAAACTAGAAGTTAGAGCTCCAGTATTGATCACGGTAGCAAACACCGTTGATGCTTCTCCATTCCCCCGAGCATTCCTTTCTCTTGCCAGAGGTTGTCATCTCACTGCCTAAGGAAGTTGTGTCTCACTCTGCGGTGCACTTACCTATTGCTCTGGGCAAGTCAGAGATGCAGGACGGACCAAGAGAGTTCATCCCCTATTTTGCGGCCCCCAAATTTGTCCTCCACTGTCGGAGCCCTGCAAGGAGGCTGAATTGTGGGTGTTCACAGTGTCTGTCTCACTTTCTCATTTTCCTATTGGGGTTTCCTGGGGCCACCTCCCAAATAAACTACTTAAAGTGAAGCCTAGTTTCAGGGTGTGCTTCTAGGGGTACACAAACCATGCCAATTAGATTCTGGCTCATATTTTATTGAACCCATATGTCAAAGGCCGTGTCATGCCCTTCCTATTATATCTCATCCGAAGGAACGTGATGCTTGGTTGTCCCACTTTTATGGAAATGAAGATTGATCAGTAGGTTCAAGTAATGTCAGCCTGAACCATTTATTATAAACTTCACAAGAAGCCTAATGATTGCCTAGATTCATTATTTTATCATGAGTTACAATGATGGTGGTTTTCTATTTCAATAATTCCTCCTGACATTATTAGCTGTGATTCTTCTATTTAAAATAACGTCATCTGCTTGGTTTACCTGACTATAGTTTTTTGTTGTTGTTGTTTTTGTCTTTCTTACAGAAAGGCAGGATAAATGTTTCATGATTTTTTTTTCTTTTTATCAATTTTTGGAAAAATGAGTTAGTGTCCCAGAGACCTCTAAAGGAGACAAATGATGAGTTTTTATTTTATTTTATTATTATTTTTAAAAGATTTTATTTATTTATTTGACAGAGAGAAACACAGCGAGAGGGAACACAAGCAGGGGGAATGAGAGAGGGAGAAGCAGGCTTCCTGCCGAGCAGGGAGCCCGATGTGGGACTCGATCCCGGGTCACCGGGACCATAACCCCAGCCGAAGGCAGTCGCTTAACCAACTGAGCCACCCAGGCGCTCCTTTCTTTTTTTTTTTTAAAGACTTTATTTATTTGACAGAAACATATCTAGAGAGGGAACACAAGCAAGGCAGGTGAGAGAGGGAGAAGCTGGCTTCCCGGCAGATCAAGGAGCCCCATGCGGGACTCGATCCAGGGCTCCAGGATCATGACCTGAGCCAAAGGCAGACGCTTAACAACTGAGCCACCCAGGCGCCCTGATGAGTTTTTATTTTAAACTATCATTATAAACTCTTCGATTTTGTATTTTTGACACATTATAATCTTCTGCAGTCATTATTCTTCTTGCTGCTTACATTTTCCCAGCTTGGGCTGGGGGGAACCCAATCAAAGTGACCATTTCGTCCTTCCACATAACCCCAGAAGTCTCCCACAGCACCGCTGATTTGGGGCCAGGCAAGAAGACTCAGGTTCATCTTATACATTTCCAGCCCCAGCTGGAATTAACCATTTCTCCAAATAACCCTGGTTCTTTTTAGTGGGAAACAATATTTGGGAATGCAAGCATGAACAGAAGCAGGGCCCGTTGCTGCCAGCTTGCCACTGTTTCGGTCTTTCTGGTGAACAGAGCGAAGAAACATATTTCTTGGTTAAAGAAAAAGCTATAAATTTAAAAATATTTAAATATATTTTTCTTTTTATTAGGAAAAAAATCCCGAGTTCATACTGTTATTTCCAATTCAAAATCTACATGACAGAAGTTGCACTTAACTTCTTAGCTTTTTGTTTTTACAACTCATTTGATTTGTCTCTCTTGTCTCTTATTCTGAAAATTGTCTTAAAAATGTGAATATAATGACTCATTTGCTTTATCCCAGTACACACACACACACACACACGCACGCACATTTGTGTGGTAGGTTGACTGCGTTAATGGTTCAGATCTCCACTCTATGTATCTTTTGCTGTGTGGTTTTTTTCAGTCTCTCTCTGAAGAAGAGAAGTCCATTTTTCCACTCCCTCCTGCCCTTGAATCTGGGCTGACCTCCTGCCTCTCTTTGGCCAACAGAATGGAGCGGAAGTGATGGTGTGTGTGTTCCCAGCCCCTGCATTAAGGCTGATGGGCTATTCTGCTCACTCACTGCACCTCCACAAAGGGGCCCTCCAAGCCCACCCCCAACCCCCCACACCACCCCACCCCACCCCACCACACCCAGGCCAGGAAAGTCCCAGACAAGCCTGCTAGCAACCGGCAGAGCTGAGTTGTCGTCCCCCGCCCCCCATTCCCCTCCAAGCCCCGCCTCCCGCCCTCCCCAGCTCAATCATTTCAGCCAGGCGAACCTAGATCAGCCAGGAGCTAGTCAAGCCTTCATTATTTAGTTTTGAAAACATAAGCAATTATGTAAATACATACACATTCCTCTCCTGCTCTCTATTATTTTCCCAGGATTGCTGCAAGAAACTATATCACAAACCGGTAGCTTGAAACAACAGAAATTTATTCTTTCCCAATTCCGAAGACCACAAATCTGAACTCTAGGACCACACTCCCTCTGACTGCTCTAGGGAAGAATCCTTCGGGTTTCCTCCCCCCGGCCCGCAAGGCTGGCGTTTCTCAGCTTGTAGCTGGGATCACTCCAATCTCACCTCTGTCATCACATGGCTTCTGCGTCTCTACACCTGCGTCCCCCTCTCCTATTAGGACAGTGGTGTTGGATTCAATGGATTAGGGCCCACCCTTACCCAGTAGGACTTTATTTTAAGTTGATTGGATCTGCGAAGACCTGTTTTCCAGTAAGATCATATTCACAGTGCCAAGGGTTAGGACTGGATCCTGTGTCTTTGCGGGACACAATTTAACCCAGAATACACCCCTTGCTTTTTGAACATAAAATCGTAGTATGCCATTCACACGCTGCAGTGGCTTGCAAATCCACCTGAATCTGGCCTGATCTGCTTCCTCCTTCCTGGGATCACTTGGGAAGCAGTTTAGAGGCAGCGAGGCAAGGAGGCCCATGAGGAGCGAACTGCATGGTCTACAGGCAAAATACGGACTGTCTGACTTAAGAGAGTCCAACATTTATGTACACAACTTCTCCAACACTTTAAGGTTTTTTTGATTTTATTTATTTGAGAGAGAGAGACAGAGAGAACGAGAGAGAAAGAGCACACAAGAGCGGGGAGCAGGGCAGAGGGAGAGAGAGAAGCAGACTCCCCGCTGAGCAAGGAGCCTAATGTGGGGATCGATCCCAGGAGCCTGAGATCATGACCTGAGCTGAAGGCAGACACTTAACCGACTGAGCCACCCAGGCGCCCCTTCTCCAACACTTTAGAGCCTCAGTCCTCCTCTGCTACCCACTCACTCCTGTGACCATTCCCAGAGCGCTTGTACCAGTGAATTCTACCGCTCTGTTTGAAACAAAGCTCATGATCCCCCTCAGATGTACCATATTCCTTCCACACCCTCTACCTCGGTGAACGGCACCTCATCTATCAATTAGCCAAGGCAGAAGCCTGATGTGGCCATCGATATTCACATAGGAGATGTTAATGTTATTAACGTCAGAACAACTTTCCTCCCTCTTAGCCTCGCAAACCTTACTCATCTTTCAAGATTCACATTCCACCATAAAATCTTCCTAGACATTCCCCAGGAGAACTGGCCATGGTCTCCGCGCATCCCCACCATGGAGAGATTTACAACATCCCATTCCCTCCTTAGTTAACCTGTCTCCCCGCCTAAACTGTGAGTCCCTTGATTGCAAACACGGTGTCTCATGGACCTTGTTTCCGGCCACTGAGGACCATGTCTGATTCCTGGTCAGTGCTCAGTAGCTGTCTGACCCATGGATGAATGAACAGATAGCTTATTGGGCTTCTCTAACCAAGGACTAAGGCCGTCTGGACAGGGGCTACCTAGAGTCACTCTCCTGACTCTGGCCTGGGATCTTCCCCTGCACCTGGGAACTGGTGGCTCTCATTCTTGGGAAAGAGGTTGCTAATCTCCTGTCCCCTGCTCTCTGGCACACCCCCCTCCACCGCCACAACATCTGGCTCCATGTGATGAAATGAAGATTATCAGTGACTCCCACTCAGCAACGGTCAATGTAAAGCCGCCTCCCACAGCTGTTGTATTTTATCGGAGGCTTTGGCAAACTTTCTCTATGGCCCCCAGAGCCATGTTTGGAGTGAAGATTTCAATGGGGCGGAGGGAGCTCAGATTAGCAGCAACCTATCTGCAGGCTTGTTTTTTTCTCCTTCCATCACCATATTTCCAGCGCGGAGGAAGCAGATGGGAGCCATGGAGGGAGCCAGGATAGCAAAGGGAGTCCAAGGATGCATTTTCCCCTCTCAGAACAAATTAATTTGTGTGTGAGAAAGCATGAGTTGAGCTTTCCTGGGTGGGCTGCTGGTCATGGAAGGGATTTAGAGTGAAAAACAAAGTCCCTCCAGGATTTAGGACTGGAGACTTCCAAGCCCAGTTGTCTCTTCTCACCACCTCTGTGGCTTGGGACCCCTTCTCTCAGGGGCCTCACACCTTCTGAGATCCAGTGGCTCTCCTGCATTCCCTGGCTCCGGTCAGCTCAGGGGTTTGCATAACATCTGTCTGGGGAAAGGTGATGACTTAGAGTTGGGGTGGGGCCTCAGGGGGCTTCTGGGAGCCCCATGATCCGGTTGTGCCTCTGGGCAAGTCATCGCTGGCATCTGGGCCTGTTTCCTCCTTTAGAAATCGGGAAGCAGAATCTCAGCTGTTGTGGAATGTGAGTGCAGAAATTGCCTGTTTCCTTGCCCGTCTGACCCTGCCACGCTGGTCTCCACAGAGTGCAGTCACGTCTCCTTGGCTCTTCAGTGTGTCCCCAGCCCCTGCGAGAGTCCCCGGCCTAGGAGCTCAATAAAAAAATGCAGACTAAATCTTCGTAAAAGTGTCCCCTCGGCTGTGAAATGCCATCTCACAGGATTGTGCTCCCTGCTGCTCAGTCTGAGGTATGGCCCCTTCCCCCACGCTGACTACTTAGACAAGAGGAGAAAAAGGGACATATGACCCGGGCGTTGCCTCTCCAGCCACCATCTTCTTTCCCAGAAGAAGGGGTGAGTAAGTGTGGCTCACTCTTCCAGCTTTCAGATTTCTAAAGAACTTTATACCTTTCACATTCGTCATTGTATTTAATCTTATACCAAGTACTGAAGAAAGCAGGTCAAGTGGGCAGGTCTTGGACAAGCCAAGGTCCAGCCTGTAAAGGGAGCTATTCGGGAATATACCACAGAGAAGCAGCTTTGGGTCCCCCGTCTCCTTCTGGCTTCTCTGCCCTCCGTATCTGCCATGTACTGTTTCCCCTGTTGTGGACGCTCTTCCCTTTAGAAAGTGCTGCTTGAAGACTGAATTCAGAGGGAAGCTGCTCCAGGGACCCTTTCACAGCTTTCTAAGCCTGGACAAGAAGCTTCTCCATGCACTCCTTCTCATGAGTCTCAAGTTGACTCCTCTCAGAGCACAGATCCAGGGAGGGTCTGTCTCTTGAGATGGGGGCTCTGGAGGGTAGTCACCTCTCTCCATCTGTGCACTTAGCTTTCAAAATGTCCGATGAAGGAATAGATGGATGAACAAAGCACCAGAGTGCATAGGTGGTTTGTCTGATGTCACTTAGCTAGGATTATGACCAGAAAATGGAAATATTTTTTAAAAGCTGAATAAATACGGGTGTCAGGGTGGCTCAGTCTGCTGCTTTTGGCTCAGGTCATGATCCTGGGGTCCCAGGATCGAGTCCCCCATCGGGCTCCCTGCTTGGTGGAAAGCCTGCTTCTCCCTCTCCTACTCCCCCTGCTTGTGTTCCTTCTCTTGCTGTGCCTCTCTCTGTCAAATAAATAAATAAATAAAATCTTTTTTTAAAAAAGCTAAATAAATGCACAATAAACTCAGGTTCCTGCTAAGTATTTTCCAGTGTCTCATGCCAAGTTGTTCTGACTTCCAGTGACATACCCTCTTTTTGCCCTCTCATGAACATCTATTACCCATCTCATGCTATCCAGTACTGGGATTTGCATCTCCTGGTGAGAGCAGGTCATTCTCCTGGAACCCACCTTGTAGACCACAGCGTGCCCCCACTGAGACCTCCAGAGAAGCCCATCAACCATTGTTGTTACTGCTGCCACCACAAGGCCAGAAGTTAGGGCACCATCCCTTGAGCGACTTTTCTTGCTTTGGGTTCTCCTGAAGCAAGACCCGGAGACATGGATGTGTGTGCAAAAAAAGTATTTTGAGAGACAATCCCAGGAAATACCTGGAGGAGTGGAAAAGGAAGATTGGGGAAAAAAGAATGCTAATAAAGGGATGTGATGAAGCCAGTTACCACTGTGGGCAGCTAGAACACCATCCTGCTGGGGAAGTTTAGGTGGTGGTGGCGTAGGACTTGCTGTAGAGTCATCCCAACTGAGGGCAGGGAAGTAGAAGCTTCTGTCCTACCCTGTTGTCATTTGTTGCTCCTGGGGCCTTCAACTGTTCTGGCACACAGAGGTTCTAAGTGATAACCTTGGGTGCGTGGAGGTGAATGTCAAGGGCATGTGGGCAGGGCACAGGCAGAGTCCACTGAGGTCTATTTGGGATGAGGTTCCATCCTCGCTCAGTGGTGTTTGAGTTTTCATGCTTATTTTCTGTGAAAGAGAGGTAATGGGGCATCTGGGTGGTTCAGTCGTTTAAGAATCTGCCTTCAGCTCAAGTCATGATCTCAGGGTCCTAGGATCGAGGGGATGATGATTGACGGTTATGACTGATGACAAGTCCACTCTCCTGGCACGTTAAAGAGAGAGTTAGACCTGGAATGCCCAGGACAAGCCTGGGACTCCCTGGGGGAATGACTTTAGATTTAGATCCTGATTACATTTCTGAGTTGTGTAATAATGGAGCAGGACCTCCTCAGGCTACACCCAATTATTGGTCCCTTCACACCCACCTGAAGCCCAGACCTCTGGGACAAAAATCATCTCAGCTCCAACGTTAGGTTCAGTTATCACTCCCCAGCATGTAGGAACTGCCAGGGAGAGAGAGACAAAGTGGCTGGGATAATGAAGGGAAGGACAGGGCAGGATGGAATCAGGGACAGATCAAATTCTGCCCCAGGGGATACAGATCATTGAAGAAATGAGGTGTGTGATCTACAAGCTCTCACCCTTGAATGATCCAGAAATTTCGGCGATGGGGTGGGGAGAGACTGAAGGAACAGACTAGGAAAGGGACAGAGGTCTCTGTTTTTTTCTGCTCTTTCCCCAGCACTGACCAAAGCTTCTGGCAGTAAATTCAGCAAATGTAGTTGATGCTAATCTTGTCGGAGGAATTTACTCTAATTTGGTTCACTGGGGGATAATCAGATTTGTGTAAACTTTCATAAGAGTCTGCAAAGGCTTCATATAGCTTGACAGACCTAGCCTTTAAAATGCCTGTGCTCCAATTGTAGGAGAGGAGAGGCAAGACGGTGGGCTAATGGAGAGCATGGTCTCAGGGCTCACAGAGGGTGCACAGACATGCTTTCCTCCCTGGACCCCCCAGGCTCAGGGCTTCCCTCCACCCACTCCTCCTGGCCTGGGGGTATCTTAAGGATGGGGCTGGGGTATCTTTTTTTTTTTTTTTAATTTTATTTATTTGACAGAGGGAAACACAGCCAGAGAGGGAACACAAGCAGGGGGGAGTGAGAGAGGGAGAAGCAGGCTTCCTGCCGAGCAGGGAGCTCAATGCGGGACTCGATCCCGGGTGTCCAGGATCATGACCTGAGCCGAAGGCAGTCGCCCAACCAACTGAGCCACCCAGGCACCCCGGGGCTGGGGTATCTTAAGGATGACAGGGTAGTTCTATACTCCACTTCCCAATCTAACTGTCCAATAATTCCTGATCCAACCAGCCAAAGTATTGCCCTTTAAAATCTTTGTTTTGCAGTCCTGGGAGCAGCAAACTTGATTCTTACCAGTATTTTTCATAATTTTCAATTACTAATAGGATTATTTCTGTTTATGGTTTAAAGTCATGGAAACACTTATCCTATGCAATTTTCTGTGCCTGGAAAACTTGCCATGAATTGCAACTGTGATGAGCCTAATGAGCCTAGTAAACATATGCTATCCTTAGAAACAGCAGGTGTTTTTGTTTGTTTGTTTATAAAAATGGGAGCCGGATTCTCAGAGCAAATGGTGAGAAGCTGGCAACTACCATCTGGGAGCAGATGGCCTTCCCTGGAGTCTGAGCGGTCCTGGAGGGCATAAGTTCACACTGATTTTTTTTTTTAAGATTTTATTTATTTATTTGACAGAAAGAGATCACAAGTAGGCAGAGAGGCAGGCAGAGAGAGCGGAGGAAGCAGGCTCCCTGCTGAGTGAGAGCCCGACACGGGCCTCGATCCCAGGACCCTGAGATCATGACCTGAGCTGAAGGCAGAGGCTTAATCCACTGAGCCACCCAGGTGCCCTCACACCGATTTTTGACAAGTAAACTACCAATCTCCTTTCCTCAACAAAACACAGACCCCCAACTCCACTCTAACCCATCTAAACAAACCTATCATTTTATCATAAGAAGCAATTCTATACGGCCCGTCCTCAGGCTCTACGACTCTGGCAAAGTGTGAGGTCAAGGGTCTGAGAAGTCGAGGAGTGAAGTGTCCTCACGGGGACAAGCGCTGAGCTGGACACTGTGTTGGTCATCGGCCCAGGCGAGGAGAGCCGAGGCCAGAGTGGTTTCAGAGAGGTGGTAAGGGGGACATCTAAGAACGGCTTCAAAGGGGAAAGCAATCAAACCAGGTATCCGATTAGGTATGGAGCTGTGGAGGGGGGGTGATGGGGAGGAGGAGGGGGTTGGCGAGCAGTAAGTCCAACCATACTGTTGGGATGTGAGCGTGGGTGCTGGAAAATGGTGGTAGAGGAGGGGAAATGGAACCATGGGGAAGGAGGGATGCTGCGATGGAGGCGATGGTTCCCTCAGTATTGGGCAGGTTGAGTAGAAGTGGCCCTGGGGCAACACACGGAAATGTCCTGCGTTATCGCTTAGAGGCACAGGAATGAGCAATTAGGGAGGAAGATGGACACTCGAGAATTATTCACCCAACTATTTATTGAGCCCCTGCTGAATGCCAGGAATTTAGGCAAGTGGCAAGTGTGGAGGTGCTAGGGAGGAGAGTCAGAAAGGGCTTGGACCTTAGATCACACAGACCTGCGTTCCAATTCCCACTCTGTCACTTACAGCTGCGTGATGTTGGGTAAGTCAGTTAATGTGTCTAAACCACAATTTCCCCATCTAAAGAAAGGGAGGGAATAAGAGTACGTTTGGCACACAATTATCAATCATAAAGGCAATTATCATGAGAATTAGCCAAGCTAATGCATGCAGAGGGCATAGCATTATGTCTGGCATTCAGCAAATGCTTAAAAAGTCACCTGTTACTATCAGGAAAGAGTGCTTTTGACTTTAAGGACTTCCTAACCTGATAGGACCACAGCCACCGCAAGTGTTAGGAGTTAAGCTGACCTGGAGGCAGGAGAGATGTGTTGTCAGGTGGGGTAGCTGATTAAAAGCCACCAGCCATAAATGAGCTAAGCCTTTAACTCCTTAGTGCGATGGTATAAACCAGAAGCTCAAACCAAAGAAGCACCCACTCTTTGCTCTGTTTTCCCCACCAGCTGAGGGTCAAGCAGGTCAACACAGATGTGAGGGTGTCTAACTCAGTAGCATCCCGTAATAGAAATCAAAAGTGCCCTTCAAGCATTAACAGCTGCCTGGAGCGGTGGCCCAGACGACCCTGACCAGTTTCAATTGAAGCTCCAAATCACGCCTGCACAGATGGACCACAGAGTGACCCCGGAGAGTGACTGACAGTAACATGACCTCATTATAATCCTAAAATCTTTGCCCAAGGAGGAGCACAAGCCTCATTTACAAAATATGCAATGTATGCTTAGATATGTTTCCTTAAGGCACAAACATGATCTTATGCTCTCCTCAACGTAGATAACAAAGGCCCCCTATCTAAATAGTCATCCTAACCCTAAATAAAAGGAACCCATTCACCCTTATTTGGGGAGTCATGGCTTTGGACCAGTGATTCCTATTTAATGCAAATAAAGCTCCCTTTATGGGGCAACTCACGTAGTATGGGTTGGGTCACTCCCCAAGGCGAGAAAGGGGGTTAGTGCCCTTAAGGGTCAATCCAGGAATCCAGGAGATGATTGTCTCCCTCCCCCACCTTTTCCTCCCTCAAGGAAGGGGCAAAAAGGAGATCCAGAGGAGGCTGCTCACAATTCTCACAGACCTGTGAGGCTGAAGGGGCTCAGGCCCGGTCCCCAGCAGCTTACTCAGGTCTCGGACTCAGACTCCAGAGTGATTTGGTGTTGTGAGATGAATTAGGGAAGACATTCCATCTTCTAGGAAACTGCCCCTCCCCCCTACCATCCCCCCCAACTCGCCCCCGCCCCCACCCACCCCGCCCTCAGCACCCTATCACCTTCACTCAAACATCCTGTGGTCTCCGTCCCTGGCCGTGTTAGGATAATGTGAAAGGGCATAGAAACCACAGGTCAGAGCAAGTGCCCCTTGTCAAAGTATCATTTTCAAAAAGTGAAAATGTGAGACTCTTACGGCAATATATGGTGAGCCTTTCTTAACTCGTTAGTGAGGGAATGAGCAGAAGAGTAAAGTCATTTCCAAGGAGGATGTCTGAGGCAGGAGAGTAGCCGGAGAAAGAGAGCTTGCTAACAGGACTAGTCTGATGTCCTACAGGGCATTTAACCTGTCGGCTTCGGACTTACCTTTTCGATTGGACAGAATACATTTGCCCCTCTACTGGACAAAAAAACATTTGCAACTAACGGATATTCTAAAAGGTAACGCCAGTAAATAAAAATTTTTATTCAAAGATGTAATTCCTACTCAGTTTCAGCTTGGGTCGTGATCTCAGGGTCTGGAAGTTAAGGCCCGGTTTGCTTGGGCTTCTCTCTCCCCCTGCTTCTGTCCCTGTGCATGCACAAGGCTGCTCTCTCTCTTGCTCTCTTGCTCAGATAAATAAATCTTTCCAAAAAAGATGTAATGGCTTTATTAATCTTTGCATAAATCCAGCAACATCCCAATTAACAAGCAGAGGGGAGCTCCAAAGGACTACAGAAAGGGAGGATTTTATAGGCTGGACGAGGAGAGAGTCAGGTACAGAAAAAAGGATTATTTCAAGGGAGGTAATCTCCCTTTGAAGGCAAAAGGGTCTTGTTAGGCGGATTAGCTATCTGCCAGAAAGAACCACTGTGGCAGATTACGCTGTGGGTCCACAGAGAAGATTCCAGACTTCCTGGTTAAGACTGCATTTCTGGAGTCAGGTGAGGTATTAAGTCCCCATCTGGTGACATGACCTAGCATTAGTGGTTCAATCTGGGGGCCTGTAGTTGTGGGGGTTTTTTTTTGTATTTTGTATTTTTTTTCCCAAACAGCATCTGACTTTGTAGACTGTGGGTCCCAAATGCGAAGCTTACTGGAAATGCTGTGGTAAGAACTTGAAAGTGTATCCCGGGACATTGTTGCCCCATTTGGATACCTTTTCTTGAATGCCCAGAAGTATACCCCAAGTCCAGCATAGTTTTATAGCTCGGTTACTCGGCAGCAGATACCTCTGAGCAGGTTGGATGGGGGGTGAGGGCTGGGGGGGGTGGGTGGAACTATCCCAGGAGGCTCCAGGCATGAAGTTCACCGGGGACCCTCCCTCTGTCCTTGCTCTCTGGGCTCTTCCAAACTGCACCCCCCACGGAGTCACTCAGAAAGAAGACCGCAAGCCTTTGATAAAATGAAGCCAGTGTGCACCTGGGTGGCTCATTTGGTAAAGTGTCTGTTTTTGACTCAGGTCATGATCCCAGGATTCTCGATCCAACCCGCATCCAGCTCCTTGCTCATTGGAGAACCTGTTTCTCCCTTTCCCTCTGCCACTCGCCCTGCTTGTGCTCTATCAAGTAAACAAATAAAATCTTTAAAAAAATAAATAAAAGAATAAAATGATGCCAGGATGGGAATCCTAGAGCTTTTGCTCGCTTCTCTTTGGAGCACAAATAAACCCCTGCTCCAGTGGAATAAGAGTTCTCACCCACTTGTCCCAAAGTAGAAGATGCTCCTACAGTGGGAGGCCAAGGGACTGGAGGCAGGGCCCCACCTGGAGGCTTCTGTATCCATTTGTGTACCACCTCCCTCCTGTCACACACAGACATCCCTCTCCACATCCCGCTCGCGTTTGCATATGTGCCCAGCTCTCTGCAGAATGCCGAGAACCAGCAAAGTCTCTCTCCTCCACCAAACTTTAGTCAGGCTCCTCCAAGCCCTCTTCTCGACTGACCTCAACCCTGGTCCCAGACCTGCGCCCTGCCCTCTGTGCCTGCCCAGCCCTGTCTGTGCAAAGGACCCTGCTAAGTCACTTTAGCAGGGATCCCTGTCAGTGGGGGACCCCTTCATGATTTTCCATGCCCTGACCCCCTCCTGATGCTCACTGGCCATAAACCCTGGCGGTCCCGGCCGTGCTGGCGGTGAAGCCCCCTCCCTCTCCCCTGTCACAATAGTCCTGGACAAAGTATTCCTTACCATTTTAACAAGGGTCAGAATCATTCTTCTGTAACAGAAATAAGTGTACCTATTTCAAGCCCAGGCCTTCGTGCTGCTCCCTGGTCCCCACTGTTGGCAAGAGCATCCCTCCCCGCCAGTTCTCCCACTGGATTTTATTGTGCCCTTTATTAGGGCCCATCTTGCTGTTGACCTCAAATAAAGATCTTTATGTAGGTGATCTCCTATAGGGCCAGATCTATATCTTACTGATCTTTGTCTCTCCCAAAAAAACCCACCATGCCTGGACCATCATTGGAAGTCAACACATATGGTGACCACATTTCTGGACCCAGAATTAGACATTTTACTGTTCATCACATGGTCTGATACTATCTATTTAAAGTAGGAAATTGTGGTAGAGACTGGCTCGATGCTCACTGGAGCACGTCCTCTTGTTCCTGGTTCAGGCCCTTATTGTCCTTCCCATGGTCTACTGAAGGTGCCTCTGAGCTGGTCTCGCTGCTTCCTAGCTCTCCCACATTCAATCCACAAAATCCACCCAGCTGCCCATTTGAAGTTGTCTTCCCTTCCTCCTAGCTTTAGGAGTTCATATCGTGTTGTTGGTTTCGAGGCACAAAAACTAAACTCAAGCAAAAGAGAATTTCCTGGAAGAATGTAGGCCATCCTATAGAATAGGAGAAACAGCTGAATAACTAGGTCAAAGAAAGGACTGGAACTAAGGCAGCTCTGGGGATCCAGGTAGCCAGAACTAGTAGTCTTGCCACCTCGATAATAGCTAACATGGCAATTACACTGAATGAGCCCCAACCACCTCTGTCCTATTGCACCACTCAGAATTCTGATTCCAAGGGAAGACAGTATGAATGGCCCCACTAGAGTCTTGCTCCTTCCCCTCGGCCCAGGGATATTTTCTGTTTCCCTCCTCTGCCCCCATCCACTGCCATCCCCTCTCCATCCTGTTCTCTGCTCTGGGAGGCTGACCTATATAGAAGGACACACTTGCCCTTTGGCTTCCTGTTGGCTTTATGATGGGAGAGCCCCAGCGGGAGACAGGAGGGAGGGAGGGAAGTGAGATCAGGGCACTTATTTCACCAGTTCCTTCCCTGCAGGGTTGCCTGGTATTCGCTGTGCCCCTCAACAGAACGTCTCCCTCAACAGAAAGTGTCCTCGTCTCTCAAGGAATCCCCTTCACTGTCACCCTCTCCTTCTGGGGTGCTGGCCCCCTCGTGCCAAGGGGCCAACTGGTCCCCTGCTACAAGCCCCAAATAATGCGTTCTTCCTTCGGGTTTCTCTACACACTGGCCACATGTTTGTTTCATGCCATCTGCTTGAAATTCCTAGGGATCTTGTCTTTGAACTGGTGTTTGTTGAGTCCAGTAGGGCGATGGAGCATGGAGTTGAAGAGAAGAGACTTGTGCAGGCGGAGTGTTTGTTGCCCCTTCGTGCATTCTCAGGTCGCTGTCGTGATGCCTGATGAGTGCCGGCCCTCCTATGGGGAGGAATACGAGGTAGGCGAGTTCTATCAGAGTTGGAGTAAGTGGTGGCAGGGCGCTGACCGGGGTGGAGCCAGGCAACCCTTGGTCTTCACACCAGAGCTTGCTTGAAACCAGGAGGAAGGCAAGAGAGTGCTAAGAAACCTGAACAACCAAGGAACCTTATCATTTCCCCTCTTCTTCTTGCTACTCCTTTGACTTAGCAACCACTCACACCGAAAACGATGCTGTAGAAGGAAAGCCAGGACAGCCCACAGTTCTTGCCGTTTGGTCCTTTGGTGACATGCATGCTAAGAGTGCACAGGGCGCACGCATATCAGCATGTGAAAACATGGCGCCTGGGGGCTCAGTCGGTAAGCCGCTGCCTTCAGCTCGGGTCATGAGCCGGTCCCGGGATCGAGCGCCGCGTGGGGCTCCCTGCTCGATGGAAAGCCCGCTTCTCCCTTTCCCTCGGCTCCCTGTGCTTGTGCTCTCTCTCTCTCTTTCTCTCTCACTCGCACTCGCTTTATCTCAAATAAACAAAGTCTTAAAGAAAAAAAAAAAGTAAAAACAGCTGAGTTAGTTTGGTACCTGTGGCCTAAGAACAAAATGCAGAGAGATGTGCGAAGTATGAAATAGGACCGGAGCCTCGGTGAGGCTTTACATGAACGAAGTGACTGCGCTTGCATGCGAGACTGGAATTTGCAATAGAAAGATGAACTGTGAGATCTCTGTTCAGGGCGCCTGGGTGGCTCAGTGGGTTAAAGCCTCTGCCTTCGGCTCAGGTCATGATCTCAGGGTCCTGGAATCAAGGCCCAGCAGGCTCTCTGCTTGGCAGGGAGCCTGCTTCCTCCTCTCTCTCTGCCTGCCTCTCTGCCTACTTGTGATCTCTCTCTCTGTCAAATAAACAAAAGTCTTAAAGAAAAAAGACACAATAAATAAAAAAAAAGGTTGCTGTTACGGATTCAAATTTATTATTGTTATTATTTTACTTAGAGTGAGATTAAATAGCCAGTAAAAACCATAACAAGTCAAGAGAGAAGATATGGAAGAAGGGAAAGGCCTTACAGTCTGGTAACCTTAATGGCCTTTCCTGCCCCCCTCTTTTTTTTTTTAAAGATTATGTATTTTGGGGCACCTGGGTGGCTCAGTTGGTTAAGCATCTGCCTTTGGCTCAGGTCATGATCCCGGAGACCTGGGATCGAGTCCCACATCGGGCTCTCTGCTCGGTGGGAAGCCTGCTTCTCCCTTTCTCACTCTCCCTGCTGTGTTCCCTCTCTGGCTGTGTTTCTCTCTGTCAAATAAATAAAATCTTAAAAAAAATTATGTATTTTTTTGGAGAGAGAGAAAGGGAGTGGGGAAAGGGACAGAGGGAGGGGATATGCAAGCAGACTCCCACCAAGCACGGAATCTGACTTAGGGGCCCAATCCCACGACTCATGAGATCAGAACCTGAGCCGAAACGGAGAGTTGGACAATTGACTGACTGAGTCCCCCAGGCGCCCCTCTTTCCTACCTTTGGAACAGCCCCCTCCCTTGTTGATGAGAACAGTCTGGACCTGATGAGGAAGCTGGATGCTGAGGAGAGAAGCCCAGGGAAGCATCAGAGTAAGGCTAGGCAAATGAGCAGGACCCAACAAGTGAAATTCTCTTGTGCGTAGAAAAACCCAAAAAGTGCTCCAAGGAAATTTTTTCTCATTGACTCCTCACCCTGCAATAGGCTTGAAGAGCCATAGCTTATGACCTTCCCTCCCAAAAAGTTTTTAAGTACAACTAACATGATTTATATTGCTTTAGTATCTAACTATATCTTCCTTTTAGTTCTTTAATTTCTTTACAGTAAATTAACATCAGCTCGACCAACAAATAAGGGTCGACTGGTCATTCTGCTGGGTGGCTAGGTGACATTCCATGACCTACCCCCGGAGGCTCAGCTGGAGCCCACTCCTCCAACACTTCCCACGGCTTTATAAGCGCCTAAATCTCTGCATTACATTTTTTGTGCTTAAAATAGCTAGAACGGTTTGCTTCTTGGGCAGACCCCGGCTGACGAGTGAGGTTGCGAGCCGAGGGTGGCCGTGTCAGAGATTCGACATGAGGGAAACAGTGGGCCATCGTGAGAAAACAGAGCCGCTCTTTGCTGTGAGTTTCTCTCTCATCACAACCAAATCCCTCTCTAATCAATGAAGCCCATTTCCTTCTTTCTTATCCTCTGTAGAAAACCAGAAGGGCTAGACAGTGGGCCCCCCACTTCAGACATGGGAGCATTAATATCTACTGGAGAGAGCTGTGGCTCAGCCCCGTCTGGTTTTGTCCAGGATGTGATGACAGGACTCTTAACTCACATGGTGGTTTAAAGGCTCTCCTGATGAGCCTTCTAGAAGTTTCGTCAGAAGCCAGAGTGAGGTTGGATAACACCACGAGGCCACACCTATCCATGCAAGATTTATCTCCTTAGGAAAAAGTGCCTAGGAGACCATAAGCCTCCTACCTTGCTCCTTAAAGTGAATTTCCCTTTGGCTGACACTGAAGCAAAAGTGTTAATACCCTTATGGGGGATCAGCCTTCAATAAATAATGTTGGTTCTTAATGTACCTGGCATGAAATATTCAGAGCTCTTAATGCATTTCAGTTTAAATAGTCACCGGGGCTTTTGTCCAAATCAGCGGTGAGCTTAGGTTCTATTAGCATCTTTGTTTTTACACAGATCAGATGAAGAATGCGGGCGGAGAGTTCCAAGAAAGGCACTAAGCAGCAGGCCCCGTGCAGAAGGTGGGGAGCTGTGTGGGACAAGATGTGATGGCGTAGTGACCCCTTGCCTGGGGTTCAGGACTGGTCCTGACTACGCTGAAGGACCTGAGACTCACGTGGTCGTGAGAAGCCAGATGGGAGCATGTTAGGATGTCTCCCCTGTCCTTGACTGTATTTACAATGCCTTCAGTCTCAGGGCGCCTGGCTGGCTCAGTCAGTAGAACATGCGACTCTTGATGTCTGGGTCCTGAGTTCAAGCCCCGTATTGGATTTAGCACTTACTAAAAATAAATAAAATAAAATGAAATAATAAAATAAAATGCTTTCAGTCTCATGAGGCTGCATAGGGAACAGGGAGACTGGAGGAATGTATATGACCATAGAGATTGGGGGGGGATTCAAATTACCAAGCACTTGTCCCTCCACAGGAAACCTTGGGTGGTGAGAGATCAAAGAAGACTAAGCTCAGAGAGCCCAACCCTATGGAGATGGTTGATAGTCTTTAAATCCCAGGAGCTGTGGTCCTAACTGGTGGATGGTGAGCATGGGAAGAATCGGAAGGGTGAGCTGACGGGAGAGACGATCTGGACCCAGTGGGGCAGCAGCACTTCCTACCTCTTTTGTTCGTTTTTAGGACATTGAATTACATTAAAGTATTGCTGGCACGGGAGGGGGTGAGGGGGGCCCTGCAGACAGACAACTGGATTGCGTAGGCTCCCCCATCCCCAGGGACCCCACCCCTTCTCTGATCTCAGAAGTCTCCCCACCCTGCCCTGTCCCAGGTGAAGTCCATTTAGAAATGGACTTTGAAAACCACTTAATCCAAAGGGATTTGAGGGGCACCTGGTGGCTCAGTGGGTTACGCGTCTGCCTGGGCAGCTTGCTCCCTCCTCAGTGGGGAGCCCGCTTCTCCCTCTCCGTCTCAGTCTGTTTCCCTCTCCGCTCTGTTTCTGCTCGTGCTCTTTCGCTCAGATAAATAAATAAATGCCTCTCCTCCCATTCTCCCATCAGTTTGGCTCCCTCAAGTGCTTTCTCTGTGTGTGTGTGTTTTTAATCTTTTATTTATTTATTTGAGAGAGCAAGCGCGAGCAGCGGGAGCCGCAGGCAGAGGGAGAAGCAAGCTTCCTGCTGAGCAGGGAGCCCGATGCAGGGCTCAATCCCAGGACCCCAGGATCATGACCTGAGCTGAAGGCAGATGCTTAACTGACTGAGCCACCCAGGTGCCCCTCTTTGTGGGTTTCTTGCACTGCCTGTTCCCAGCTGCTGCATTCCAACCTCAGCACTGATGGACGGATTCTGCTTCCCGCATTATGGCAGCTCTCAGCTGATGTCTGCTTCCCCTAATCTTTGCTCTACTCTTCTACCTCTTAGCTCTCACAGGCCAGGAGGAAAGTTTGGGAGAAATCCCTGCCCTTAATGGCCTTAGGCAGAATGTGTGCGCCCATTAGGTCTGGTGTCTCAGCCTCGAATCTGTCCTTCTATCTATCCTCTACTTTGCGATGCTAGGGCAAGAGCTTTGAAAACCACGTTCTCTGACCGGCTATTTAGCGCCTTGCTCTGTCCTGTGACTAGAGATCACTAGGAGGAGACTGGAAGGAGGAAGAAGGGATATACTTGTCCTCTCGGCTTCCTGTTCCTGTCTTCACAGCCGGGGGGGGGGGGGGGCATGCCTTTCAGCTGCGGCAACTGGTTCCAATTTGCCACTGGTCCCCTTCTGCTCTGCTTCTCAATGTCGAGGCTGGGGTCCAGTCCTACATACCCATCACTTCCCTACGTACACATTTATCCTAAATGATTTCGGCCAGTTTATGGATTCATGTATATTCTGTGACTTTCAAATCTGTATCTCTAGAACTGACCCTTACCTAGATCCCGAATTTGAGATGTCTGTAACAGGAATCTTCAACCTAACACACCCAAACATCATTTTCTATTTCCCTTCTTCCCAACGAGCTTCTCCTCGGGTCTTCTCCATCCCAGCAAATGCTACCCTCATCCAGCCAGCTGCTCAGACCGAACACCCTCCCATCACCTGGGATTCTTCTCCCCACACTTCCTTCTTCCCTTCAATCCATCAGCGAGCCTGACCTGACCACTTTCCCCCATCTTTGTGGCTCCGCCTCTGTCTGGACAACCAGCAGCCGGAAGGGAGCTGGGGGGAAAATGAGGAAAGCTGCTTAAGTAGGTCTCCTGGGGTCCGGGGTGATAGAATCTCAGAGTACAGTGACTTTTCTCCCTGAACAGGACACTTGGGATAACAGATCTTTGGGGAGTAAAACCAGAACTATGAATGGGAGGAGCAGGGTAGAGACACTCCTAAGCAACAGGATGGAAGGTAACTAACTAAAAATGGAAAGTTGCCCTTTTGATGACCTCACAGGGACCACAGGCTCCCCCCCATCACCTGTACGCAAGTGGGACTGCGCATTATTCAAGACTGTGGCCCTTAATTACCCGTAATGACTTCACGGGTCTCAGCCCGGGTAGGAGCACAGACATATCAAGATAATGGCTTTTTTCCCCTTCCCCACCTGAACTGAAAGGCGCTTATTAACAAAGTGCCTTTGATGATTGGGTTGGTCCTGGGTCCATGAGGCACCGATCAGCTTCCTGAGTCTGGGTCTAGATGAGAAAATGAGCTGGAGTCTCCTTTAAATTCTCCAAACTAGATTCTCCTTTCAATGAGTCTCTGGGATGCAGACAGGGCACGGGGTGCTACCCTCTTGTGCCCCTGGGTTGAACTAAGGAAGAGGGAGGCAGGAGGCAAGTCCCTATGGGGCAACAGGAAGAGGCCTTTCTCCCAATCATGCTGCCCACAAACTCAGCCTCGATTTCCTTATCTGTTCTATGGGACTCAGAGCAGAGAATGTCAGAGCTAGAAGTGACCATAGGTGTACCAATGCCTATACCTTTATCCTACAGAAAAGATACAGCTGTGGAGGCCCAGAGAGGGGATGGAACTTGCCTGAGGTCACACAGCTTTGCTGTGCCAAAGCCACATTCAGAACCCAGGTCTTTTGGGGTTGTTCCAGGTTCAGTGATCCCTGGTACACCTCAGGATGGTTGCAAGGACCAGAAAGTGGAAAGAGAAGAGAGAATGATGTGAAAAGTGAGACCTGCGGTGCATCCTATCTGGGACTGGGATTGGGGTTAGGAAGGGCAGACTGTGTCCTTCCTTTGCTCTGAGATTCCGCGGGTCATGGGGCTTTGTCACAGCTGGGGTCTGAGCCCCAGACCCTCTCCCACCCAGCACAGCCCTGAAGAAAACCAGGTGCTTAACGCTGTGCGGCATGTCCTGCTTTCCAAGACTGCACGTCCATGCCTGAACTCCCAGTTCTTCCACCCCCGGGAAGCTGGGGAGACCTCCGGGGATCCCTGCGCCAGATGTGGCTGAGACTAGAGCAGAGTGCTAAGCTGGGTTCTCACCTCTGCCCTCTGGTGCTCTGGGAGGGGCTCCCTGGACTCTGGGGGCTCCTATGCAAGCTGAGAAGGTGGGGTCTCCCTCATGGGGCTGCAGAATGTGGAGTCGGAAGCGCCGGGGGGTCTACGAGAAAGCCCAGCCCCACAGGTTACGGCACAGCCTACAGGTCTGGATTTCTCCCTCAGTGCTCAGTCCTATCCACAGCTGGGCTGCCCCTCACCCCCGGTGCCAGGAGTGGAGGGAAGTGGGTCCTTTAGCCCCAGGACCTCAAGGGAAGCCTCCTTCCTGTCCCCCCCGCCAGGAGCCCTTCCCACCTCCACATCTGCCTGGTGAACTCTGACCCTTCCTTCCAATCTTAGCTTAACAGGTCCCCAGCTTGGAGACCTGGGCTGGGATGCTCTTAGAGGAACAGGTAGGGACTAGCCTTATCAAAAACATCTAGAAATGTTCAACATGAGCCAGGTGGGGACCAGGCTGCTTGTAGAGGCTGAGTGTCCAGACCACTGAGTGGCTGTCCTGCTGTGTCCATTGTCTGGGGGTGGTGCTGAACTCCAGACACGCATGTTCCCAGGACTGCCGAGGAGGCTGGGAGCCAGGGCCCTGCCCACACTTATACCTGGTCGGTTCCGAGGGCTCACATAGGATCGGCACGATCCCGTATTCTCAGCCTGGCAAGGGACTGGCGCCTACGGAGACCCTTGCTTGCTCTGGGGCTCTGCCTGGCAGGAGCAGACCTGTATAAGAGCCTTCCAGCAGTCAGAGCTGTCCAGAAACCCAAGGGCCATTGTGTGAGATGACAAGCCCATCATGGTCATACACTGTGACACAGCCGATGCCCCATCAGCTGGGTCAGATGCTAAGCATATGGTGGTATTGGGAGGGCAACCGGGGGAGATCAGATGCCTTCTGAGGTTCCCTTGATTTGATGATTCAATAAAACGTACATTTTTTTTAAAGATTTTATTTATTTGACAGAGAGAAACACAGCCAGAGAGGGAACACAAGCTCAGGCTTCCCGCCGAGCAGGGAGCCCAATGTGGGGCTCGATCCTGGGTCTCCAGGATCATGCCCTGAGCCGAAGGCAGTCGCTTAATCAACTGAGCCACCCAGGCGCCCCTAAAACGTACATTTTTAAAAATATTTATTTGAGAGAGAGAGGAGAGGGGCACAATGGGAGAGAGGGAGAGGGAGAGGGGGAGAGAGGGCATCTCAAGCAGACTGCACAGCAAGCACAGAGCCTGACTTGGGGCTTCGATCCTATGATCCTGAGACCATGACCTCAGCCGAAATCAAGAGTTGGACTCTTGGACACCTGGGTGGCTCAGCTGGTTAAGCGGACTGCCTTCAGCTCAGGGTATAATCCCGGAGGCCTGGCATCGAGTCCCACATTGGGCTCCCTGCTCGGCGGGAAGCCTGCTTCTCCCTCTCTCACTCCCCTTGCTTGTGTTCCCTCTCTGGCTGTGTTTCTCTCTGTCAAATAAATAAAATCTTAAAAAAAAAAAAAAGAGGGGCGCCTGGGTGGCTCAGTTGGTTAAGCGACTGCCTTCGGCTCAGGTCATGATCCTGGAGACCCGGGATCGAGCCCCACATCAGTCTCCCTGCTCGGCGGGAAGCCTGCTTCTCCCTCTCTCACTCCCCCTGCTTGTGTTCCCTCTCTAGCTGTGTTTCTCTCTGTCAAATAAATAAAATCTTAAAAAAAAAAAAAAAAAAAAAAAAGAGTTGGGCGCTTAACCGACTGAGCCCCCTAGGCTCCATAAAAATTTCACACTGCTTAATTTCAATCTCTGACCCAAGTTGGGGTGCCCAAGAAGCTAGCTCTGAGAGGGAGATGAGCTTGTAGGACATATGTGAGGGAAGAGAGGAGGCAGGACTGGGGTCGGGGCTGGGTCCCCAGCAGTGTGGGTAATAGCCTTGGCCATCCCACCGGAAGCATGAGAGCTGAGGTGACCTTCAGAGTTGACCCAGATTGAGGTGAGTGCTGGGCCTTTACCCCATGTTGGTTGCCCGGTGTGGGCTGGCCTGGGAAGGCAGTGCGACCTGGTGAAGGTGACTGGGAGGGCTGGCACCTGAGGCTGAGCACCGGAAGCCATCCCAGAGGCCAGGAGCGGGTCTTGCCTAGAGGGGTCTGGGCTGCAGCGCCCCACAGCATCTCCTGCTGTTCCTCCGATGACATTGAAGGCAGCATTAAGCCAGGCGTTTCCACATCCCTGCCCTTGAGCGGCTCCCTGACCAGTGATGGCCGGTGTCTTGGAGGGAGCAGTCTGCACCCCCTTCCTTCGCATCCTCTGAGAAGTCTGGCTGGATTTCGGGTAGGAAGGTATTGAGGAGCAGGAGGCCATGCAGGGACCAGAGGCCCTCCCTTCAGTTGCCACGAATTAGATCCCAGAAAACCCAGCTCGTTCCCATTTCCACCACACAGGGGCCCTAATTAAAATCGAAACCCACGTTTCCTTTTCTCCTTTTAAAATTTCCATGGCAGGTAACTAACTTCTCCTTTCTGTGGGTAAGCAATTGATGAAGACCCTGTTAATAAGGATGGAGCGCAGAGCGCTGTGATTTGCTTGGGAGTTTGTTTCTTTTATTTATTCCACCAGCCAAAGGAATGATGCATGGGGGGGGGGGGGCAAGGGGAAGAAAGGAAAGATGTTATAGTGTGTTCTGTGCAGTGGATTCTTTGTTAGGATTCTCATGAAGTCCTTATAACATGAAATTCGTACAACAAGGAGGGTGTAAAATGGTTTTCCCTGGGTCAGCAGAAGCAGCTGGGTAAGCCTTTCTCGGGAGGGGCCAGAGAAATGCTTGGTTTCTGGACCCAGTTCCCGTAAGGGAACACATGCGTGCACAAGCACACTGAGCTCCCCACGCTCACCAGCAGCTTTCTGCAGCTGCCTGCAGTTTGACTCACTTCTGTCCCTCTGCCCAGAGATAGCGTCAGATTCCACAGGTTAAGGGATCAGTCTGTTCCAAAGAAAGAACAGGTCCAAATGGAGTCTCTTTTGCTAAACCCCACAAGCCTTAATACCTAATTCCACTTTCAGCTTCTTGAACCCAATCGGTCTGGAGGTCATCTGTTGATAAGACCCCCTGCCTTCCCCAAAGGCAAGATAATCTTGTCTGAAATAATTTACTTTTCACTTCCTTGTCCTCCCCTCCTTCAGCCCAGAAGAGCCCCAGAGGTCCTCAGAGGTCCTTTCTGCTCACTGATGGGATGCTGCACCATTCCCGACATGTTGAATAAAGCCAATTTGATCTTCAAGTTTACTCAGTTGATTTTGTTGCCAACAAGTCCCACCAGACTGCCCCCCCCTTCAGATCCCAGTTGCAAGTCTGGGTACTTCTGACTGTGAATCAGGTTCCCCCAACCTCCTCCTCAGGCTCCGTTACTTTGCTAGAGCGGCTCACAGAGCTCAGAGAGACATGTTACTTCCTAGCTCAGTTTATTCTAGGTAAGGTGTGCAGATGGGGAGCAGAGCTCCTGGGCCTTCCTCGGGCACCGCAACCTGCTGGAATCTTCTCGTGCTCCCCCACCCTGAAGCTCTCAGAAACCTGTTCCTTTGGGGTTTTATGGAGGCTTCATTGCCTAGTCACGACTGATTCAATCATTATCTGTTGGGGATTAATTCAACCAACAGCCCCTCTCCCCCTCCCCGTGCCAGGGATGGGACTGAAACTTTCCGTCCCTAATCAGGTGCTGACTCCTCCTCAACCAGCCCCCAGCCTGCTGTGGAAGCTAAAAGCCACATCATTAACAAACAAAAGACCTCTTTTTTTTTTTTTTTTTAAGATTTTATTTATTTGACAGAGAGAAACACAGCCAGAGAGGGAACACAAGCAGGGGGAGTGAGAGAGGGAGAAGCAGGCCTCCCACCGAGCAGGCAGCCCGATGCGGGTCTCGATCCCGGGTCTCGATCCCGGGTCTCGATCCCGGGTCTCGATCCCGGGTCTCGATCCCTGGTCTCCGGGATCATGCCCTGAGCCGAAGGCAGTCGCTTAACCAACTGAGCCACCCAGGTCCCCCAACAAAAAACCTCTTGATCCACGGCCCTGGCTTTGGAAATTCCGAGACCTTTAGGCGCTCCAGGAGGAGAAATAGGGATAAAAAGCAAACGTACATTTGTTATGATGAAACACTGTATTACAGGGCCAAAAGCGCCTCTGGCTGAGTTGGGCTGGGGTCCATGGGCATGAGGATTCCCCCACTGCCGGCCTCTGTGCCCTCATCCTACCTGCTCTACCAGGCCCCTGATTCCGCCCCTCTGCTGCGCATGCCCCAGCACCAACAGGGTGGTGTGTGAGTTGCAAGTGACTGGGTGAATTGGGGCAACCACAGTGGGAAACACTTCCGCATTATCTTGTGAAATGGTAGGTTTGCTATCAGGGCACCCAGCCCCCTCTGCTTACATATGCGGGTGCCAGACCTGCGAGTTTGTACAGAGGGCCTGTCCCAAAGGGATTTAGCATCCTATTTGAATGGCAAAGGAGTGGAAACAACCCAAATGTCCATCACAGGAGAGTGGGTGAATAAAGAAATAGAGATGATAACCCAGAAATAGAAGACAGGGAAGATCTGCCCACTGCTGAGCGAGGAGCAACAGGGAAAGGAAGAGTTTTATAGAAGTTGGGAGCTTGGACTTGACTACCTATAGCCAGTCATTTCTGCAAAGATCAAAAATGCAAAAGGATTGTTTAGACATAGGTAACTTTGTGACAAACTTTCTAAAAAGCCAAAGAGTGATACACAGGACTTTCAAGAGGATCACCCCTTACACAGGAAGGCAGAGGGCAGATGAATGGGAGCACGTGATACTCTAGTTCTGGTGTGAGTGGTGGGTTCAGGGGGTTGACCATATTTTGTTCTATAACATTTAAAAGATATGTCTGTGGGGGAGGGCCTGGGTGGCTCAGTCAATCAGGCCTCTGAATCTTGATTTCGGCTGGGGCTATGATCTCAGGGTCCTGAGGTTGAGCCCCACATTGGGCTCCATGCTTAACAGAGACTCTCTTGGGATTTGCTTTCCCTTGGCCCCTCCCCCTGCCATGTTCTCTCTTTCTCTCTCAAATAAATAAAATCTTAAAAAAAAAAAAAGCGTTTGGGTAGCTGGCCTCTAAGGAGGACCCCAGGGAGCATTGCCTCCTGAATTCTCATTTCCTTCTGCATTGTCCCGGGATTGGCCTGTATGATCAATAGAATAGGGCCGACCTGATGGTATGTCACTGCCAAGATTAGAATCTAATGGACACTAATGGTCTTCTACTTCCGTTTCTCTTGCTCTCTTTCTCTGGGAGCATTTGCTCTGTGGGAAGCCACAGAACGTATTCCTAGCAGCTTGGTGGGGCGGCCCCAGTGGCAGGAAAGGAAGGGCTCCTGAGGATGTCAGACAGGACAGTGAGCTTGGTAGTGGGCTCACCCCAGCTTTCACATGACTTCAGTCTTAGCCAAGGACTCCATGGCAACTGCAGGAGAGACCCGAGCCAGAGCCGGCCAGCTAAGCTCCTCCGGAATTCCTACCCGAGGAAACTCTGGGAGGTGGTAAGTGTTCGCTATTCTAGACTGCTACATTTTAGGGGTAATCTGTTACACGGGGTTAGACAACTAATACGCACTCTTTGATAAGCATGAATAATGCCTTGGAAGATCCAGGGAGAAAATCTTCCGAGGTGAAAGGAGGAGCACCTGCGGCTTGAGCACCGGCCCCGGGGGACGCAGTGAGCGCGGGCGCCCCTGGGGCGGTTTAGGCGGAGCGGGTAGCGTGGCCCGGGCTCCGCCAGGAGCTCCGCGCCCAGGACGGCAGGGAGCTGCAGCGCCGCTTCCGGCCACAAGAGAGCGCCCGTCGCTGCCGCATCCAGCCGGGGTGCTGGACCGGAGGGGAGCCTTCTGCAGGGTGAGGGGCAGCGGGGAGGGAAGGAGTTCTGTCTGCCCCCTGGCGGGCCCCCTCCCCGGGTCTCTGGTAGGGTCATCCCTGAAGAAGGTCAGTGTCAGGTCCCCCTCGCAGCTGGGCACGGGTTGCGGGCTTCCAGGCCTTGCAAAGGCACGTGTCTGGCTGCCTGCGTGGGGAGGTTTGTGTTGGGAGGGAGGGAGGCGGCCAGGGCGGCAGCGCAGGGCCGGCACCAGCCGAGGATCAGAGCCGCAAGCTGCGGAGAAGGGAGGGACAGTGTGCCTAGAAATTGTTTTTCCTTTCTCTCCTGTCCCCTCAACTTCTGCCCCAGGCGTAAATCTTGTAGGGGCATCAGGAAAACATTTCTCCCAGACGTCCCCCTGGTTTCTGCTACATTGTAAATGCTTATAAACATTGGAGATTTGAATTACAGGCACGCCTTAATGTTGATGGGAGGGAAGGGGGTTTCTATGAACTCTGTTTCTGTTCTGTGAACACCACCCTAGGCTGGGAGGCCACGCTTACAAATTATCCCCTCTCTAGCAGGTGCCCTGCCCGACCCCTACAGTGGCCCAGGTGCTCCGCCTCTGCTCTCATGCTCCCTGTGCTCTTCCTGCTTAATTTGGTTAATTTGTCGTTTTCCCTTCCAGCCTTGTATTAGACTCTACCACTGTTGGAAAGCTGGCTCTTATCATTCTGCAGCCACCCCCACACTGGCCCAGGTGCGCCCCCTCTGCTCTCAGCTCCCTGGGCTCCCCAGGGACAGACACACTGTGGCACCAGCCACATTCCTTGATGATTTTAGGACAGACACACTGTGGCACCGGCCACATTCCTTGATGATTCCAGTCT